>DWLI01004810.1:0-10564 GCA_018249915.1 Cecropterus dorantes dorantes
TTTCAGAAAAATCAGTGGTGCCTGGGATTCGAACCTCGGTACCCTCGATTGAAAGGCCAAGTTTCAACCATTAGGCTTTCACTGCTCTGCTGCTTTGAGGATATTGTTTTGAAATAATTTTTTATATGACTTTTGAAAATGTAGATTTGTGTTTGTTAATCTTTCACACAAAAACTATTGGTCGGATGTCTCTGATATTTGAAACACATATAGTTTGAAACCTAGTTTAATATATAGGGTACTCATTCCGATAATACACGTTACTGAAGCCACGGGCATAAGTTAATGAATATAAGCAGACAAATTACCACAAGATACGAGTGAGTATGCCAAGCGGAACAACGGCAATATATTTTTCACGTAAAAACTTTAATCGCCGTCTAAATGACTTACCTAACTGCCAACCAGTTAATATATCTCGAAAAATATTGAATACCTAATTAATTGAATACGTCGTTTGTAAGTAAGTATACTGCTGCTGATATTGTACCGTAATAATAATCTAATGCGAATAGCATTTTTTCAAAATAACAAAATAGTGCACGCATTTAGGACGTTACTTAGTCGGCGTATATATTCAAGGGCCTCATCATTTATCTTTATTATTTTAGTACGAAATTCTCACTTTTTAATTTTCTAGACAATAAATTATGTTATTATTAGTCGATTCGAATTTTTTTTCGATCAGATTGAGGTAGCAAACGAGCAGTCCACCTGATAGTAAATGGTTACTGCCGCCCATGGACATATGTAAGCAACTTCATAAAGAACAGGGGTTCTATCTGAAGTCGATCACAGATACGTTGCTACTCCCGAGGACTAAGGTGGTGCTTAATAATAAGCTACATGTACACAAATCTCTATAAAATTTTTCACTGATTTATCTGATTTCGTAACGAATTTTAAACGTTCCTATATAATCTATAGTCTATACGATCTATACTAATATTATAAAGCAGTAGAGTTCGTTTGGTTGCCCGGGCTAATCTCAGGAACTACTGGTTCGATTTTTTTTGTTTTGTATTGAATAGTCCATTTATTGAGGAAGGCTATAGGCCTTATCAGGCATTATCACGCTATATTTGTTTGTTTTTTTCTTATTTAGTAGCGGGTGAAACCGTGCCGCACACCTACTTTGAACTATAAAATCACTACCGCATACAATGATATGCTGAAATAAGGTTAACATTCCGCATTTCTAAGTAAAGTATACTGTTATCACCTACATTGTGCCTATACAAAATCGTATAAAAAGTTAATCTCAACAAAAACGCATCTTGTCCGACCGGCTATTTGGCCTAGTTCCACTGGTCCGACAGGTCCTGAGGTCGGTTACCGGTTCAGGCAATTTATTTGTTTATGTTCTACTCGTTTAATGGTACCCTTTGTGGTTTGTTTGTGGTTTACGTTCGGAACGACCGTCACACTTATTTATGCCTAATGACAAAAGTGTTAAACGCTAGGGATGTTTGTTCAACGCATTCCTGCTTAATCCACATGAGTATCAATGCATGTATGGCCAACCCCAGGAAGCCTATAATCTTATATTTTTTTATGTATGGAAGTAGCAAACGAGCATGCAGCCCCCTGATGGTAAGTGGCTACTGCCGCCCATGGACATCTGTAATCACCCCTACGTAAGATCAAAGTCTCACCTAAGATTAGCCACAGATGCGTTGCTAGCCCTGGGGACTAAGACGAAATGCCTCGGAAAAGTAGTCTCGCTAACCATACCCTTCAGACCAGAACACAGTAGCACATAATACTGCTGTGATTAGGCAGAAATAGGCGTGGTGGTGGTGCCGGAGTCGAACCATAAAAAGTTCTACCACCTTCAAAACTAGGTTCCTTCTTAACCGAGGCTTATTACAGATGGTCATGAGCGACGGTAGCCACTTACCACCAGATGAACAACCTCGTTTGCTACTTCACTATTATAAATATATAGACTGCTGATAATACATAGGGTATTTTAAGTAATTGTCCTGTGGAAACTAATACAAAATTGTGAAAACTACTAATTAATTCATAATCAAATGTGGCTTCACATACACAACATAGTCTTATTAATTGCTAGCTTATTCACACAGCTAGCTTTAGTCACGTTTACTACGGTAATAAGTACTCATGTGTAAATCCAGGTCATAGATCTGTGTGCTTCATTTTAGCGAAATCAGACGAGTAGTTTTTATAGTAACAGACGTACATGCATCCTCACAAACTTTCACATTTATTGTATTAGTTAGATTTATCGATCACCCGCGTGAATCTAAAATTACAGTTTGAAACGCGAAAGGTTTCAGTTTACTTCGAGGTTCCAATCCCAGGCACCTAATACGCACCACTGATTTTTCTAAAATTGTGTGCGTATTAGGAGTTAATTATCACTGCTATACAGTGAAGGAAAACTTCGTGAGGAAACCTACACATTCGAGAGTTCTTTCAAAAAAGCTCTTAAAGGTGTGTGAAGTCTGCCAATTCGCACTTGGCAAGCGCGGTGGACTATGGCCTAAAACTCTCATTTTCCGAGAAGACCCGTGCCCAGCAGTGGGTCATTAATGGGTGAACGATGATGATATGACTCTCCGGAACTCGTATTATGCAAGTAACCTGGTAGCGAAATAATAAATTTAAATGATTGTCCTAGGTCTTCCTATGGCTCCCTCCATTAAGGATCCTATTGGAACTATGGGTTTAGAAAGTATATTTTCTTAATTTTATTTTTATACCATAATTTATTAAAAGTTAAACAAAAATAGAATATTTGTGAAAATAAACAGATGGCCACAAAACACACTAACTTGGTACTTTATCTGTATGACACACAGTTTGTTCGTTGTACAAATTAATTAGTGTGTTACTTAGCGATATCTAGCCCTATTTAAATTATCAGTCACGAGGTTATTGGCATCCGCTACTATCCAAATTGCTAAATTAGCTACGTAACCTTCATACAATAGTATAGAAAATTAGGTTGATAACAGTTAACAATAGCGTGATATTTTAACAAATTTACCAAAATTGTTCTATACTTAGTATGAGTTTTCCTTTCAAACTAAAACGTTTACATATGTGGCTTAATTTAGCCTATTAGAAGCTTTGTACCTATACCTTTTTATTTGAATTACACTATTATAATATAGTAGACACCTACTTTTTACTGCGCTGCGAGGAGGCTCCAGAGGCTTCAAAGGCTCCACCCAGGTGAGCTGTCGGACTCATTACATCGTCTAGTCTTTACTGTATGCGACCACCTTCCCAGGCTCGCTTGGCTGGACGGCTCAAGGCCCTATTCTTGCCGCCAGGCCACTCCGGAAGCCCCCTTTTAGTTGCCTCTTACGACAGGGAGGTAACGTAGCTCTATTCTGATCCTGGATTTAAAGGGATTATTATGTACTCATTATTCTGATACTCATTTAATTGTACGAAATGTAAAAGTAAATAATTGTACACGTTCTTTATATGTATATACTTGCCTATTAGTGGCTTGTCTACTTATGGTTTTTCTTACGTTCAACCTTAATGTAGCAACGGACCAGTAATAATAATCTTCTTTCAAGTAATCTTTTTAACTTGTTGCACAATATTTCTTTTATATTACTTTTTTATTTCTTAATATTATAAGATATTTCACGACCAAATAAGCTGATTAAGCCCTTGTAAAAAGTCAGGCTCTGCAATTCGATCACTTAATTTTTTAGTTAGATTTTATACTTACCCAAATGTGAATATTAAATACTAGATTATTCCCGTGGTTTTGCCCGCTTTGCACATTTAACACAGTAATGTGTAGCCTATGTAATAATCCAGGTAATAAACTGTCTGTACGCCAAATTACATCCAAATCCAATTCATAGTTTCTGGCTAAAAGAGGAACAAACTAACATACATCCTCACAAACTCGCATTTATAATATTAGTAAGATTGTGACAAATGTCATTTCCATATACAGCGAGTTAAACTGTAATAGCTATTAATAAAAAGGACAATAACGACAATTAAGATGGAGTTGTCACATCCAATTAGCGTGGTGCCTTAGGAAAATTATGTGACGTGCTCAAGAGTGTAGCTGACGGCTTCAAGTACGACTTTAATAAGAATGGGCCTCGCCTGTTTTAAAATGGAGATCCGTCAATATACATACAAAAAACAAAGTATCGAAAAACGTAGAAGGCATGGTTCGATACTTTGTTGAATGTACGATACATTCAACAAAGTATTAGAACATGTTTTCTTCATTCGTAAATTCAGCAGTGTACTAATTGAAACCAAACATTAATTATCAATATGATGATAAATATGGAAAACAGTGGTAACTGTGTGTAAATGGAGTAAGAGAAGATTATATAGAAGAAAAGAAGATCAGATCAGATGTAAAAATTAAAAAAGACAAGCTGCAAAAAGATCCCATAAAATTTGCTTTATTACAAGACTTCGACATTCAATACAGAATAATACGAGTATATGGCGGAGAGCATTTATAATTGTGTGTAAAAGATGAAAAAGAAGTAAAGAAAGAAAGGTAAGGTAAAGATAAAATAAAAAAGATATAACCTGGAAATAATTCATATAAAATTGTCTTTATTACATGACTTCGACATTCAATAAAGAGCAAAATATGGTCTCGGTATAGCTTAGTTTACGAGCAAGATATTTATTGCTATTGCGTTATTACATTTCAGAACAATTTAAGTTATTTGCTCTTCATGGTAAATTTTAACATAAAACATATTAGACATAATGGTCCTGTACCAAAACATTATATCGCTATCTCATTAACTTACATAGTAGTGATAAAGACAGCAACACAAGCCTTTAAAATTGTAGAGCATTCAAATATTTAGGTCAAACGAAACATCATTACTGACCATTGCGGGCACATTTACGACATCAATCTAATGGTTCACTTTGTACAAACTCAAAGTTCACAGATAAAATACATTAACTTATTTATAGTTTAAACTAATAAATTGATTAGTAAGTACATATTTTGTTAATTAAGAGTAGGTAAACTTAGTGATATGTTGTAAAATGTAGGCGTTGTTTGGATTGACTGAAGATTTATTGCTTCCATTTAAAAAGTTCTCAGGAATTAGTCATTGGATCCTTTACGTCTATTTCTTAATAATATGCTATTATTAGCTTAATGATTGCTTAGTATATGCCTATTTGGTTTCAGAACTTTTGTGTCAAGTGAAAATCTTATTAGAAAGGAAATCCTTACCTATAATTTGTGTTTCAAGTTGTAACTTTATCCGTATTCTTTCTCACTGTCAGAATCATAACCAACTATAAACTGCGTCGTCAAAAGTTAAAAAAAAAAACACATTTTTATTAATTAACATACTAACTAATATTCAAACTCATAAAAAACAATTCTTTCATAGATATTCTTAAGTCATTTTTATGTTTGATGCAAATTTTGAAGAAATGCATGCAAAGCAGTAAATACCATTGACTTAATTTAAAGAAATCCTATTTAACTGAGTCATAAATTAAACGGCATAATTTTTAAATATACTTTTTATTTGTAAGAATAACGAAAGAAACAATTTGTATAACGTCCTACACATACGCTTTTTTAAAATTGGGGAGAGATTGACCATGAATATTTATGAGGGTAAATGAGACCACCTGATGATGGTACCCTAATTCTAAACGTTACTCGTGTCGAAGCAGGTGCCATGACAGTTGAACAGGACACAAGAAAGCACTTCCTTTGTCTCCTAACACAAATTAGATAACGGTTTAGAATAATAATGAGACGGTCGAATTAGTACGTAACGTATCGTTCATATCACTCCGACATACCAATATAATGACTACAATGTATGTAGCTATGACAGGACAGTTTCAAGAAACCTTAATCATGCAAGAGGTCTTACGAAACCAGTTACGGTTTATTCGTAACGTCTTCTTTTGTTTGAATAATGTTTGACCTTCCATTCGATAGAAAAAGGGGATTCGAATACAATACAAGGTTATAACAGTACAAATGGTCAGGAATCTATACTAATATTATAAAGCTGAAGAGTTTGTTTGTTTGTTTGAACGCGCTAATCTCAGGAACTACTGGTTTGAATTGAACAATTCTTTTTGTGTTGAATAGTAAATTTATGGAGTAAGGCTATAGGCTATATAACATGCTATGTTTGTTTTTTTTATGTAGCGGATGAAATCGCGGGGCATTGCTAGTAAAAAATACAATCCGTTCTGTATCTTATAATACCATTAACAAGTTTACCATACATTTTGGAAAGAAAACATCAAGAGAAGAATTTAGAAAACAAACTACTCATGCAGAAATTGCAATCGATTCAAGTTTTGACAAACTGATTATATTGCATAGCATGTAATTGCTTTCCAGAATGATGTTCTACTGATGCTTTAATTTATTTTTTATGATGCATTGTCAGTAGAAATTGGTTTAGAATTAGAGTAATAGAGTTGAATGTATTCGTTGATACATATCAGACAGAAACTCTAATCGTTGCTTCGCAAGAATAATGACTGAACACAAAAAGCTAGTTTTAAAAAAGATCCAGGTAAAAAAAAAACAATTCCTATTTGATTTTTTTTAATAACTTAATTTAAAATAATAAAAATTAACAGGCCATTACTTATTTTAAAGTTAGACCACCAAGTTTTAATTTTAAAATAATTTAATAAGTATGAAAATGTATTATTAACTTAAAATTTGATGAATTATGAATTGTGCTCTCATTCATGCCATGCACCGATATGTAAGGAATTAAATTATGTGCGTAATATATAAAACACTAACTGTGCCTAGCAGTTTCACCTGCTACATAAAAAAACAAACATAGCATATTATATTGCCTATAGCCTACCTCGATAAATTTACTATTCAACACAAAAATAATTTTTCAATTCGACCCAGTAGTTCCTGTGATTAGTCCGTTCAACCAAACAAACTCTACTGCTTTATAATATTAGTATAGTATAGATCTGTAGCAGCGGTTCGGAAGCCTCATGGACTTATCTAGCTATGGCTTAAGTCCCACAACATAATTACATAGTCTTTAGAGGCCTAAAGGCTAATTAGTAATTATGTGGGTGATTTGATAGTCTGATTGTTGTGTAGTTTGTCCTTTTGGAATTTTCTTTGAATATATATTAGACTACGGCACTTTCGGATAATGTTATGATTACGATAAGTTTAAGGCCCAGTCATAATTTGAACACTAATATCGGCTGTCTGTGCTTTCAACCGACTGACGTATAATTTATTAAACCTTGTTGAAAGATATGTGTGTATTAGAAATCGCTAGTAACGAACTCAAGGTATGTAAGAGTTCCAGTATATACTTCATCTGTCAGTGCAGTCTTAACAAACGAGACGTGCATGAAAGGCATATTGAATCGAAGGAGAACCATACTAATTTAAGCAGTGGATACAAAAATTGTTCTCTCATACGAAGAATTCGAACACCTTAGTGTCGCATATGTGAAGTAATCTTAAACACTGGCCAAGTGTGAGTTGGGATCACGCACGGATTCCGTAACATTATCTATGAAAAACGGGCAAAAAAGTCCCGTTTGATGTTTGGGCACCCCCCTTGAAAATATATTTTAATATAGTAATTTATATTAAAGTAAATATTGTCTGAATATTTCAACAAAAAAATTGAAAAAAAAACATGTTTGTCGTTTGGAAACCCCCCTTTAATATTTATTTATTCTGTTTTTAGTATTTGTTATTATAGCGGCAATAGAAATACATCATGTGTGAACATTTCAACTATGTAGCTGTCGCGAATCATGACATACATCCTGGTGACAGACTAACGGTCAGTGGAGTCTTAATAAATGGTTGGTTTTCACCCTTTGGGTACGGGACCCTAAAATGTAGCCGTTATTGCACATAATGCACTGATTATAATTACTCTTTCAACAGTAACAATGTACCTATGTCGCGCAAACAATAGATAATGTGGACGCTGTGGGTGTCGCGTGGGCTTGGCAAGTATGTCAAGGATGTCGGGAGTCACCCGAAATACTTATCTCCTGCATTCATAATTAACACATTAATTAAACGGTATTGCGCGAAAGTGTCGAATTCAGTTGCCATTTTGTAATATAAACAACGAATGTGTTTGTATTGTGAGGAAAAATGTAGTAGGAGATATTTGGCAAGTGCGTGCACTTAGTAGGTACAATTGAATTTAACTTTTGATGACCTAAACATTGATTTATAATTATCCCTAGAAAAAGATAATACAAGTGGACCTAAATCTACATCGAGCGAAATCTCTATTTACTTATAAGTTAAAGATTAAAACAATGGAAAGAAAGAAACAGGTAAATATGATATATTTAAATGTATGTAATATGGGTTTAAGGCCAATAAAGTGTTTTTAAGAAACAAACTTTGAAATATAAGTCAATTATGTAGGACCTTATAGGTGTGAACCTGATATATTCAGAAAGTCAGGTACAAGTAATAAAACCAACGGAATCTAAAAATACTTTGAGATTCCGTTGCTCAATAAAACGTTTCATAATAAACAAAGAAATTTGTTCGCTTGATAACGTAAATATTCCACCGTGTAGATACAATCAAAACATCGTAGAAAGTTGTCGGATAAAAATTTCGAAATCTAGTTTTTATGCACTATTAAATGAGCACTATTAATTAACGATTGGCTTTGCATATTGCATTATGCATATCGGATATTGACAGAAATTTATTTTAACTTGTAATATCTCGCATGATGCATTTATGCTGGCCAATTATTGAATGCATAATGCATATGCGATTGAGTTTAACGGTGCAAACTTGTTATACGTCGTTTAACTTTCGTTTTCATCGACAATACTTGGCGTGCGAAAGTATTTAGGATTGTAGGTTTAAGTGGCTCATGTACTACAAAGGTAATAAAACAACCACACAGTCAGAGTACAGCTATTTCTGAAAGTTAATTTATTACTAATACTAGCTTATTCCCGTGGCTCCGCCCGCTTCCGTCACGGTCACTACGATAATGAGTATACCGTCAACCCATTATTGTCCCACTGCTGGGCACGGGTCTTCTCTCAGATTGAGAGAGTTAAAGGTCATAGTCCACCGCGCTGGCCAAGTGCGAATTGGTAAACTTCACACACCTTTGAGAACTTTTTAAACCCTTTTACCTTCACCGTAAAGCAGTGATAATTACCTTCTAATACGCATTTAATTTTAGAAAAATCAGTGGTGCGTGCCTGGGATTCGAACCTCGGACCCTCGATTGAGACACCGAGTTTCAACCAATCGGCTATCCTTGCTCTGACTCTCTGCGTTTGCTAAATTTCAACTAAATCGGACCAGTAGTTTTTGCGCGAAAGAGTAACAAACACACATACATTTTCACAAACTTTTGCAATTTTGATATAAAGTAAGAAGTTCATTTAAATCTCTTCTATTTACATTTAGTAACTATTCTTAAGCCAAGAATCTCCTTCTAGAGAAGTCGGTTCATTAAGCAGGTAATTATTGCAGGTAATTAAGAGTTGTATAATCCAAAATCAATTATAATTAAAATTTCATAGAATTTGCCGTAACCTTAATTTAATGAGTACTTCAGCTGTGAAGCTTACGTAAGTTAATTTAATAAAAGGTGTGATCATGAGATTAATATTTCACCACACTTTACTGAAATACGTTCATAAGATATGGCGATTATATAAAGCACTTCATGGCCATCGTTGATACTCGTCACTTCATCTATTATGATAATCTGTTATCGTTTTTAACCAGAATCGGTAAATTGTTATCTAAAAACATTGTTGATATCGATGTTTCGAAGTTACATACAAAATAAAGGTAGTTTATCATTTTAAAGTAGCTGAAATTTTCTAGGTTGGTCCAAGAAACATTTTATGAAAATGCCAGCAGTTTTTAAAGTATTTCTGATTTCTGTTTTTAATTATTTGTATCAATTACTTGATTAATATGATCGATCCGCAAAGGTATTATATAAAATATACAGTGTCTACGCAATTCACGCACAGAAGTGAAACTTAATTATAAATAATAAAATAGTTCTGAGCATAAGGGTATTAAGGTTTTTCCAAAAATCGATGTAGTAATCACTATAGCCCAAATTCGGACATCTTATTTCGCATATACCAAACTTGAGCTCTAATACAAGTTACGAAGTAAAATCGTTAGCGTGTCTCAGAACAGTGAACAGTTTTCAGTACAGCGCCATCTTGTTGTACCACTGAAATGGAACATATTTGTGCCATTACAGTGGTACACACTAATCGCAAAAACTGCTTCACCCTAGAAATAGTGTGGCGATGGTACTTTCAGGTTCTACCACCGTAAGGTGGTAGAACGACATTTTTTTAAATACATATAGTTTATGTAAATAAACTATATCTATGTAAATAGAGAGAGAGAGAGAGAGAGACTTAAAAAATTGTAATATGCAGCTGTTATTGTCTTTATTAGCATTAATTAGCATTAATTTTCCGAAATCCATTCTATAAAAATAGAAAGTATTCTTACATTAAAATCAATTATTATTATTATATCCCACCCAAAACATAAATGTAAAAG
>DWLI01004811.1:0-10563 GCA_018249915.1 Cecropterus dorantes dorantes
GCTTTATATTGTTGTTCAATGGAAGAAATAGGTGTGGTGGTAGCGCCTCCAGAGTTGACTTACTAGTCAAACTGCATACTTATACTGCTACTACTACTACATACTGCTTACTAGTCAAACTCATACCTACCTATATGCACAATCAAGAATGCAAATAAAACATACGCTTTTATTAACATCTTTATTCTTCATAACATATAATTTTGTTTAGGTATATCAATTTTGGACTTATTTCATTAAATCAAGACTGACAAAAATATCCATACACTCAGTAGAAAGGAATGCAAACTGCTATCTGAAATAAATATACAAATGTGATCATTAAATAGATAATTATCTATTATGAAGTATAATAAAAAAACCTATAGCTGTGTGTTGAGTTAGGTCTTTTAATAATTTTGAGATAGAGATTAATGAAGTCCACCTGATTTTACTGACTTAAAATTGTACTTATCTCAACGAGTTAAATTGAAATAAGTACCCCTGCAATAAATTCACTTACTTTTATTAATTAACGTTCCATATTAATTACTATTTTCTGATTCTGAATCTTTATCAGACCCCTCACGAGCAGCGGGACCAGCTGTAAAATAGCAGATATAACAAAAAATCAGAAATAAACAGATATCAAAAAGTAGATATTAGAGTTATAAAATACTTTAGAACCACTAGTAATCTACTTAAAAAAAAAAAAAAAAAAAAGTAATAGTTAATGTAAAGCACTATGTAAATACATGTGTCTAAATTTAAAGCAACTAAATTATCATTTAAACGATGCCCGCTTGGTGCTAAGCTGGAAGTCAAATAAGTGATTGTTAGCTAGGTGCATAGTTAGGTAGACATACCATCGGCTTCGTATTCATCTGGCTGAAGACCTTTTGTACTTTTCTGTTTCCTATCACTGCCTGAGTCTGAAAGATTATCGGTTTACATGTTATATTTAGTACATGCATCAAGTATGCAATATATTAGCGCATTTAAATGTCCATTGTTTATTAAGCCAAAACTGCCGTTGTAAATTTTATATCTCATAAAACATAAATCTGGCAAGGAGGTAAACTCAACAAACGACGCTCAGTGTCGTTGGCGTCGCAAAAGCTTGTTTCTTACTACAATTATGAGTAAATAATACTTATATAAAATGGGAAATCTAAAATTGAATATAATTTGTCATATAATTTACCATCACTGTCATTTTCAGATTCAAAGCTATCTTTCGCCGCTTTCATTTCCATATTTATATTAGACTTTCCTTTTTTCTTTTGATTTTCACTACTGCTACTGCTGCTGCTGCTTGTATCTTGTGCACGTAATATACGTTTATGATTTTCCTCATCATTATTGTACGGAACAGGATCGCTTTCTAAAGTGATAATTAATAAAATATATTTTATCTCAATCCACCATAATGTCACAGAAAATCATTCATCCTCAAAGAAGGTATGATTTATATAACTGTATCTGTCAGTTTTGTAGTTAGCTCACCTTTAATTTTTTTTACTTTTACTGATGAGGCTTCTTGAGATCCATGTGTTAAATCAAACCCTATTTTGAGATTAACTAAAACAAAACAGGATTATTTTTACGACTTGCCAGGAGCACCAGATGAAAAAAAATGATTTCTTATGAAACTATATGACATACAAGAACAAAAATAGAATACATTCATATCATATATATACAGAGACAAAAAGTTGACTGTCTTTGTTTAGTTTGATCTATTTATCTTTCAGCCCTTTGAGAATTACAGCTTAGCGGCACACCAACCGGCTTTTTGAAACCAACGGTTTCCTGTTGTCTTTTTCTGTGTCTACCTGGTCGAAGCGCAATATGTGCTTCCATTGTCTAGCATTGATCACCACTTGGGGAAATTTCTTCATCATCATTTTATGGTTTGGAAACTTGAAATTCAAATATTATTTAAAACGTTGTTGTACGTGGCGTTATTGTACCTACTACGTGTATTAATGTTATTATTAATTTACATCATTGGAGTGTTGGAAAAATTCAAAACATTTAGTCTTGCTAGCCACTATACGAGTATTTCACCTGGCGTTCCTTGGTACGATGCTTTGCAAGAAATGTAGTTATAACTTAATTATATCTTATTGACAGGAAATTGTTCATTAAAGTACAGTAATTGTTTGTAGACAATGTTGTATGTTTAAAGTCCAAACAAGACAATAACTAATTTCATTAATTCATAGTATCCATCCATCCATCCTTGAAAGTCACCCTAATCTGCGGCACTACGGTCCTGCGCCATCTGAATCTAGCCTTAACCCGCCGTCTTCTTCAGGTCATCAGTCCACCTTGTCGGGCGGCGGCCTGCATTTCTTTTGCCCAGACGTGGTCTCCATTCGAGGATTCGTCTACCAGTTCATAGGACAGACCACCAATGTGTTGTCTGTCCTACGAACGATGTGGCCTGCCCATTGCCTCTTCAGCTTAATAATTGTGAGAGTTATATTGTTAACTTTTGTTTTCCTACCGATTTCATCATTGCGAATTCTGTCGCGTAGGGTAGAGTTGCGCTGTATGTCATCACTGGCAACACACACTGCTTGAATATCTTCGACTTTAGGTTCTGAGGTACATTGGATGAGAAAACATGAGGTAATTTCCCGAAAGCTGCTTAGCCGAGTTGGATTCTGCAAGTGACCTCTTTCTCGAAGTTGGAGTTACCCGTCTGGATCACCGGCCCAGGTAAATGTATTTGTCAACAACTTCGTGGGTAGCAGGGCCGTCAACAACGACCGGTATGGATGTGGCATGGACGTTAGACATGATCTTCGTCTTGTCCGTGTTCTTAGATGTCGCCGTGTCCGTGTTCACAGAGGTCGTCTTGTCCATGTTCATAGTAGGACCAGAAAAGTCGCTGAGCATGGTGTTAAGGTGCTCCAGCGACTCCGCAATGATAACTATGTCGTCTGCCAATCGAAGGTATGTGATATACTCGCCATCGATATTGATTCTGAATCCTTTTCACTGCATCAGTTTAAACACGTCTTCCAATGTAGCGGTAAATAGTTTTGGGGATAGTACATCTTCGCGTCTTACACCGCGCTGCAATAAAGATTTATCGCCTTTTTTGAAGACCAGTATTACTATGCATTTGCTCTATGCCTTCCGTGCAATCGATTCCGTCATAAGCTACCCTGGCTTATGACGAAATCGATTGCAGGAAAAACAGATCTCCCACCTACTTTTACCAATTCAGTTGTGATTCCGTCTTCACCACGCGCTCCGCTGTTTTTGAGCTGTTAGAGGGCTAAACGAATTTCGTACTGACTGGCGTCCGGGTGTCTTTGGTATAATGTCGGCTTAACATGGCTCGCTAGACATTGACAGGCGTCAAAGGTTCACGCGAACTAGGTATATAACTGATCATAGAAGTTCTCCATTTCTCTCAGAAGTTCAGATTTCGTAGCAACTGTGGTGCCGGCATCCCTCTACAGCTTCATTAATAAGCTTTGCCCAACACGCATATCCCTTGTAAGACCTTAAAGCTTTTATTCCGCTCTATTTGCAATATTCATAAAGAGGCGTGGGCCATGTTGCATTTTGTTAAAGATCTGCGCATTGAGCCGCCTAAGCTTTGACAATGAACCTGGAGATTGCACACGCATATTAAGTTCGAGAGTTTGGACCGAGATTCGTTGAGTACTTCTTACTCAGATCCACTTCCTTTGTAGCTTCTTCTTAAAATGAGTACATCACGTATACTACATTCTTTCCTTTTCCAAGAAATTAGCCAGCACATGGCCTGGTTGGTTCCGATGTTCATTGTCAAAAGGCCACTTTCCTTGTCACTTTCAATTATCGCTACATCAAATGCTCAGCTTTGCGTCCTCCATCTTAGCCGTGAAGTACGATTTTGGGTATAATTTTGAGGCCTTGTATATCCTCATACATAACCTCAACCTCGTCATCAGAGTGCGTCGATGTCGGCGCATATACCAGTAAGACCTTCAGCGAGTACCTCTTGGATACACTGAGTATAAGGTGTAAGTACTCTTATGAACTACCCTTGGCGACACACTTTTAATCTCCACAACGTTGTTGACAAGGGGCTTGTTCCTCAGAGTCCTGGTGTTTTATGTTGCCAGGTCGCTCGGCGGTTGTGGTAGCGTGATTTTGCTGGAGATTTCTCTCTCTTAGCACTATCTGCCCCGTCGGAATTATGACCGCTACCATAGCCAGGAAAAGCGGGGTTGCCGGGATATTTCTGCAGCTGCTACCAGAGGGATTATGGGATAGTCACCGCGCTGTACTGGTTGGTGACTGCAGTGTGTTAAAGAGTTCACTGAAAGATACTGATGCCCATCTCCTGGTTAATATCCCTCAGTCGCCTTCTACGATATCCACGGGAAAAGAGCGAGTGTTGTTTTTCAAGACTGACACCACATGGCTATTTCACAATATATAAGAAGAAAAATATATAAATAAATTTAAAGTGCAAATTTAGATCTGATTTGATAGACACTATCAGTTTCAATGTCATAAAAAATTATCCAAACGTAATGTATGCGCCTGACTAGATGATGCCGAGGGATAGACTATAACAATAACATTTTACAATAAGGACCCAGCTGTTTTACGTACACGTTTTGTCCCCATCTGCCTCATTAAGGGCAATGATCCATGGTAACGAAACCTAGAACAATTCGATAGTTATAGATATAATTTTACTACCTACTGTCTAAGTAGGGTTTCAAATTAATATGCAAGTATATTTACCATTAACAAAATCCCTAATTGTTGTATTTGCCATATACAGGCATTTTGGAATTTAAACGGCCTCATATCTAGTTCCTATGAAAATGAACAAGTTAAGAAGGTTGTAAGTATACCTAGATCGTTTCGCTTTGATTTTAATTACGAACAATTTGCATGTTATCGTCAGAGTGGAATTTTAAATTTCTTTGTGAACATATAAAAACCAATCAAGCATAGGAAAATATAATTTTGCTAGAGTCCACTAAATGTTTACTTTTAATGTCGATACGATATGTTTGCCGTGGCGACAACTTTAATAACCTAAGTATAAAAACCAAATTTTGTCTGTTGTGACTGACGACATACGACATGTTCATCCTATGTTCATCATATGACATCACATATTAATTAAATCTTCATCTTCATTTAAGATGTCAGAATCGTCTCATTCCTAAAGTGTCTAAGTAATTTGATTTCTTTAGTGTTTGAATTGTTGGCACCGTATTAATTTAAAGTAAAAAAATAAAATAAAAAAGTTACCGCTCTCTGTGCTTCTGTTAACCTAATATAATTAAGGATAATATGTGCCTCCCACGAGACAAATCTGGAAACTTTTTCTGTTGAACAACCTCTTTATTTTAAATGGTTAGAACTGAGAATTTCGTTGCAAAGTATTTTATTAGCAAAGTTGGAATGTTAATGGCAGTGTATTATGAGATGTTCTTTATAAAATTAAGCACTAAATCAGTGTTTCTCTAAGTACGATAAAGTCTTCTTACGGGCGTTGGAACCAACAAGAGGGCAGTGAAGGGGAAAAAGGGGGGGGGGGAGCGAGTAGCGGAACGTGGTTTAAAACAGTTTCAAGGGCAAATACACTGAAAGCTGCTAGCCAAAGACTATAATCTTTGCAATGGGGCAATACTTGTTAGGTACACATCATTGTTGAATCTTTGTTGTATAGAAGAATCAAAACTCATTCTTCAATCATTCTGTAGGCCATATTCCTGTAAGCCATTTGTTGTTGCAAATGGTATAGAAGATGTCTTTCTCTATTTCGGCTACGACTTTTATATTCTCTCTCAGACTGGCGTCTATTCTCATGGCTTATTCTATTTTTCAGATACTGGCAGCAGATTTACGTACCTCATAGTAGGTCTCTCTTCAAAATCATAATGTCTGGCTCAAGATTCTCGTTTCGAAATTCTAAATTCGAAAAATATTGATTGGTTTTCTCGAAACAGGGACTGGCAATAACTCTTTCAGACTTCAGATATGCGGTGAGCTGATCATTGACGGATCTAGCTATTATCAGTGTTTTGGCCAGCTGAGTTATTTATGACAAAAGTATTTTGCGATCACGTAGGTCTACATCGCATTTGAGCCTGTTGCAGTCTTAAACTTGCCTATCTTTCCGATGATCAATAATATAAGTAATTTGTAATATAGAAAATTTTGTTCGTGAAAAAGAACCCATCTTAACCCTGAATTTTGTTCTTTGGAGTAAGTAGGTAACTGCCGATTTCATTACACTTGTACATAAATTACGTGTTATCATAGAAACATTTAAAAAAAACTGTTATTTTCAGATTATCTTCCTAAAAAATTATACTTTTTCTTTAAGTAGCCAAATAAGGACATTTGGTGTAGGTGATTGTAAAAAGTAATGTTGAGGCTATTTTTTCAACATAATTTAAAATAGTCGTGTGAAATTTTGGACACTATAAATTCAACTTCTTAAAAACAAAAATTGATCATGTAGGTATCAAATTAGTATAGGTACATTTTTTTTAACAAACCGAAAGTCTTATTCAAGTATAAAACGATATAAAACAAGTTTTGTTCGTGGTTAGAATCAAAAGCATAAATTAAGCAGTTTGAAAGCTTACGGTTACACATTTTATATTATTATAAATTAAAAAAAAAAACGTTTGAAATGCAATCTGATTTGGTTAACGATTAACATTTTAATTAAAATTTCCTAAACCTTTTGGGGCCTCTTTGAGGTCGGGGGATCAGGGCACGGAGTAGATGTGCCCTTAGGGCAGAGTGCAGACGGAACTGGTGAGAGTAAGTAGGTACTTACATAATAATGAAGAAAAGTTTAATACTTGTTTGATGTTTAAATAATATGTCGTCATTCGATTTTATGAACACATTAAGTTTAAATAAGTATAATCGAATAAGCATTCGACGACGTAAACTATAAGTGTTTTTATTGATGTTAAAAATTTACTATAATAAGTCGGCAAGTTGAAAATATCTTTTCCTAAAATGTACCATGAGTCGGTAGATACTTGAGGAATTATAAGTAGTCACTGCACCGGTCGGTTGTTCCGAATATCCTAAGTTCGATTCCAGATGGGAAACATACTGTCTTATGTTTTACTCCTGTTTGTGTAATCTTGACACCCATTAAATATGAAATCTTACCATTTAATGATTTAATGTGTAAGGCTTTCTTATTTATAAGGAGACTAGTGCAAGGTTTGATATTAAACAACGAAACAAAATAATTACTTAATTATTTATTGCAAGACTCATCTAATGTTTTATCACTGAAAGTATAGTTATTCTCTAAGGCTTCAGATGTTTTTATATCTATGTTAAAAATTTGGTTTTCCAGCTTAGAAAGATCTTCATCAAAAATTTGCCAAACTGTAGGGTCTAATTTCATTAGACCTTCAAATAATTTAATTTTTATTTCACGCAATTCCTTATTATGCAATTCAATTGCATTTGACTCAAGAATGTATTTCCATAAGAAGTGAGTCATTGATAAATCATGATATTTAGAAGGTAACCATAATACATTATGTCCATGAGATTTAAGGATATCCTCAATATCATAGGAAACATTTTTTATTGTACATTTTGTTATCAATGAATACAACTCTGCTTTATCTAACTTTTCACTACAAGGAATGTTGTTTAGCCGTAAATACTTTAACATTTCTTTTTTGGAATGATATTTTGTAATAACATTTACTCTGGATCTATGTAAATAATTATTATCCATTACAATGATGCTCGGTTCTAGTAGATTAGGTAATAAAGTATGTGTTATCCATTTAATAAAATCTTTTTTTGATGTTGGAGAACAATAGAAACCATTTAAACAACCCCTATTTGATATTGCATGAAAAAATACATAACCATCAGATGCTTGAGAAGAAATGTCAATATTTTTTATCCATGGTTTTGGAAAGGTAAATGTTTTATCAACAAATACTTCATCTACGAAGTAAATAGGAGCAAAACTCATTCTAAACTTAAATATCTGTTTTAGATAAAGATTCCGTTCAAAGGTCAGTTCTGGGTCTTCTACAACTAGTTCTTCACCTAATTCGTTTCTTCTGTATTCATACCCTAATGTATTCATCATATATTGAAATTGATAAAAATTAATATCTCTGCTGACACCTTTACACATTGTATATATGTTTATTAGTGTTGGATTTTTTTTCATTACATACATATCTGCTAGATATTTCAGTATATGAAGACGCTGATTTAAGTTAAAATACTTGTTATCATAGTCAATTTCTCTTATACGTGCTATTTGATGAATTTTCATTTCTGACATTCCTGTGTAATATGCTACTCGCCCTAAGTAGTCTTCGAGTGGTTTATATAAACAGTTATTTTTCATTTCTTCTTTGCATTTCACTAAAATCTTAAACACTATATCACTTTCTTCATCATCAACGTCTATGCTTTCTTCATATTTCTGAAGGACATTCTTGCGGGTATCTGATTCAGATTCCATTGTGGATATACTGAAATATAAAGCCATGGTAAAACATTGCTCTTATATCTGATATAATAATTTGTTATTGCTGATGCAACTTTTTTTTTGGAGTATAAGACAACCACAGTCCACCCAAAATCAAAATGTTACGTACCCCACTGCTGCTCTTATAAGTATTAAAAACTTTTATATTAAATTTCTTCCATCATAGATGACTTGTACTCAGGGCTTACTAAAATGACCTATTGAAATATTTGAGTACTCAAAAGATACCCACTAAAAAGAAAACCCACTTACAAACAGGTGATAATGTTACTATGTTCAATATAACAAGAAAACTTCTCATCTGTTACAATTCAACGACCCATGTGACAGAGCGGTCACCATACTGACCTGATGCACAGTGGGTTAGATCCCCGGCCAGACAGACATCTGAATGATGAGTTTAGATTTCTGTTCCGGGTCTGGGTTTTGTATATTTGTCTTTGTGTGTTGTGTCATGGCACCAGCGGCACAGGTGAAAATCCTAGTGCAGGGCTATGAGTGTTGAAAGCGTATTTTGTTTAATTGTGGTTCTCGGTCTGTCACAAATGAGATTTATGATTTTTCAGTATACTTGTGAATATTTCCGTATATTGAGCGTATGAGTGACGGTTGTATGTATGAAGTAACACTCTCACACGTATTTATGCCTAATAGCAGTAGTGATAAGCATGGCTGTATGCCGGTATGAGGTGTATTGTTTAGGCGACACACATGATGCATTCCATTGTTTATTTTGAGATGCAGCGGTTAGCTGGTCTCTACTGTTTGGTTCAAATATCCATAGGCGGCAGGGGTCACTTGCCATTAGGTGGATTTAATGTTCGTTTACTACAATATATTAAAAAAAAAGTATAACACAGCAATTCATGAATTACCTTGTAATACTATTGTTTACACTGGCTTTTTATTTGTTTCAATCGTCCTATTTGTTATAAAATTATATTATTGTTGCGATGTTTTAAAGTATGTAGGAAATGGCACCCTGTGATAGGTATATATAATTATTATTTTGAATAATTATGCTTTCTAAAACAGCATACACTTTAAAAATCGTAGCTTCACATTATATTCAAAATAAAAACCTGGCACTGTCAAAGTGACAAGATATCAATAATGTCAGATATCACGTATTATTTCAAATGTTCGTATAGCTGTGGCTTGACGCTTTTAAGCTTAACTTTATTAATTTGCGGCCATTTTTTTTCAATATATCGCTACCGATTTCAAGTTTTAACTTGGGTGGCAATTTTGTTTGACGTGAGCCAAGGTAGCCGAATATTCTTAACTAATGAGATGTTCGCGATCTTTGTCAATTCAGTGTACAATCAAATCGAGTATTGTAGACACACGTCTATCCATCCCGATCCTTAGTTCTTTAGTCTATGGCAAGTACATGTGCATGGGATTGTCTATTGCCTTTAAACGAATATCATTTTGATCATAGACATGGCAAAGATTATATTGTGTAAATGCAGACTTAAGGTTATAATACAACTTGGCTAGGCCGGAATATCATTCATGATACGGAATGAATATTATATAATGAAAAACGGATGACGTATCTAAATAAATCTAGTGACAAATTATGAAATTATCATTATATATGGTCTAAAGTATATTTTTTTGCTGGTGGAATAAAAACTCCGTGGAAACACTCAAAATTAATAATTCAAATAGTATTTTAAAGCTTATGTTTTTACTTTTGAGGAAATACCGTACATAGTTAGAATATAATGTATTTGCTCAGGATCCCGACGCTTTTATCAATGGTGAATGAAATTCCCTGGAACTATCAGCGGTAAACACGCAGACTTGTGTCTTCTTAATCTCGACAAAGTTAAGTCAATTCGAGAGAGATCGAGAGAGTTCTCGATTTCAGATACAACTCGGATTCTGCTTTCTTCCACAAGTGACCGAGAGGTGTTTGCTCAGCCAGTGTACACAGCATCTCCCGTGCTGCCATCTGCATAGCAACGTATGCTGCCAATATTTTGCAGCATGACATTGATATGCAGAATGAACAGTGTGGGAGAGAGGACAGAGCCTGTAGG
>DWLI01004812.1:0-10563 GCA_018249915.1 Cecropterus dorantes dorantes
GTATTATATTTTTAATCATATTTAGCTGAATTGTCAATATTTGCTTAAATTTCTTGTTTTTTTTTCAACAAATAATATATCAGATGCCATGTTTTTAAAGTCTTACTGAAAGATAACTAAAGATTACCTGAATGCACTTTTTGTCTGTTACCCTATTTGCTTCATTGAGTATTGATCAGTGCAAAAAGGAGGGCCTAAAGTAGGTTTGGGAGGACGGGAGGACAAAAGATGGAAGGGTAGCTTGAAACCAAAAAGAGGTCATGTGCTCCTTACTTGACCTCTTTTTGGTTTCAAGCTACCCTACTGATTGGTGACCTTTAATCACCTGAGATATAATCACGTGGGTAATCATAGGCGATTTCAGAAAATATAGTACCTCGGTATCCTTTGATCAACATGTAAAAATCTACACAAAATGCGCCACTAAAATGTCAAAGTCAAAACGGAATACAACAGGAAAACGGTCATTTTAAATATCTTCTAAATTGTTATTTATTTTATTTGAAATTTAAACTAAAGTATAAACTACATTTATGCTAAATTTATACTAGTATGTACTAACGATTTCGACTTTACTAAAATTTTTGACTAATAACTAAAAACATCGAAAAAGGAGGAAATCCTTTCTGCCAAAATTGTATGTATTTAAGGGTACTTTAAAGTTTAGTCTACAACTCCTGTTCGTCTCTCTTTCTATCCTACCTTACCTACCCTATACTTATTTTGGTCGAGGGCGAAACCTTCAAAAGGTACCCGACGCCGTGGGAACAAACATAGGCATATGCATCGGGCAGTAGCTTACTTCGTTGCAGCTACTGCTATATAATGTTAGCAGCTACTGCAAACAAGCTACTACTTTATAATATTAGTATAGATAGTATCTATACTAATATTATAAAGCAGTAGTTTGGTTGAACGGGCCAATCTCATCAACGAGAACTACTATTAAAAAAAATCTCGTTTTCTATTTCTCGTTTTCTATTAAATAGTCCATTTATTGAGGAAGACTATATAACATCACGCTATGTTTGTTTATATTATTTTCATATTTAGTAGCTGGGGAAACCGCGTAGTATAGAAGTATAAATTTGATTGCATTATTGCGTAATTAATTTTGTTGTCGTGTCGCTCTTGAATAATGCAACACCCGGTCTTCCCGTGGATGTCGTAGGCAGCGAATATGAGACAAAATTTTGGAGATGGACAGTAGCGTTTTCCTGTGTAACATCAACACCAACTGCGGTCACCAACAGCTTGCCATGGTCTGGAACTATCGGCAACAATCCCCATCAAGGAACGCCTATGTCCAGCAGAGGACCATACGAGACTTATGGATTTTATTTAACGATAAGTCAAAGTGTTTTATTGCCCAGTAGGCAGAAGACTATAAGAGACTTATGCATTTTAGGATAAGTCAAAGTTACCCGGTAGTAGTGGTGGTAGAACCGGCGTAGTTCGACCGGGGAAGTACCACCGCCACACCTGCTTCTGGCGTGCAATTCTTACGCTTCGCCGGCAGTTATATGTATATGAGGCGACCATCTCAGTCCTTAGGAGGAGCAACGCATCTGTGATCGACTACACTTCACATAGTTGTTTAGATATTGTTGTAAGTTGTTTAGATATCCATTTTTTTTATCTAATTGAAATAGCCAACGAATATGCACTCACCATCAGGTGGACTGCATACTTGTTTGCTATTTCAATTAGATAAAAAAAAAAAAAAAATTGGTCACGTATCATAAAAAAGCCAAAAAATAAAATAAACCATTTACAAAGTCGCAAAAGATAAATCTTAAGGTCACTTGCGACATTAGATTATAGTCTTGACACGAACAATGTGATGATATTTTGCGAAATGGCGGGACGAATTAGGGTTGTTAACTGTGCACAGACTAAAAATTTACCACACATATAGGTTCATAGTACTGTACATGACAAATGTGTAAAGCATTGAACAGATTTAAATGTAAATAACACATTTTGCCGGAATTTACATTTAACTTTACAGGAACTGATGATGAAAAAATATGAACTATGGTTCCTTTATAAAAATCTGCCAATTACATTATTATTTCGAGGAGGAGGAATACCCCGATATTAACCATAATTTTAAAACTGACTACTAAAAAAATAGAAAAACCAAACAACTCAGAACTATAAGGCCAATATCATAGACATTGAACAATCTTTCGAATTAAAAAAAGTGACAACCATAGTAAAAATGCGCGGGAGTATTCTCACTGTGAGTGAACTGTACCGCTAACGGTTTATGTCTGCCGAGGACGATGATTAATATGTAAATGTGTAAAAATATTATTTCATATTTTTCTTTTTAATCTCAACAAATAATCAAACAAGAAAATTTTATAAATCAATGAGAAAAGATAAATCTGCTATATTTGTTTTTATGGTGCCTACACATCAAGGTTGTGGTTGTTGACTAGATCGAAAAAAGACGATCGGCGATCAATCGATGTTTGATCTATGGTCAATCGATAATAGAAGTTACCATAGATCGCTATTTGCAACAGTTTCTTAAAATATACTCGATGTCAATGTCGTAGATGATTGATATAATGGATTTTATCGTTAATTCGTTAATGTACAACAGCGACGTCCGATTGGTGTGATAACGAGTTACGATCGACGATATATGATCGATTCTACCATCGATTGATGCATTAGTGTGTAGGTACACTAATATAATAAATAATAAATACGTTCTTTTTTTACCCGATTGCATCGGAAGAAGGCGAATATTTTTCTGGCGCATGTTTGTATGTCCATTTTTTTGGCGCTAATGCTACATGGTATGTCATACGTCACAATTTGATTTTGATTGTGACGTATTGACAAGACAAGCCGTTTCATTGTAACTTATGACATATCATTAAAATCGTCTCAACTTGGAGACTGACATAGGCTATACAATAATTTTAAAAAATGGCGCCTGGACATAAAGGAAAAAGTGGAAAGAGGGACGCCTTTTTTTTTACTATTACGACAATATGTGTATGAGTGTATGATTTTTTATGAGATTGTGCATCTATACTCCCAAAATATTTTGCAATTGCTAAAAAGGTAAGGGAAGTACAGTTTCTATGTATGGAAATTTGATTAAATCAAAATCTTCATTGCTTTTATAGCAATTAAGTTATTGATTTATTGAATAATCTTATTTATGTATTCCATTTAAACCCACAAAATATTGGTTTATTTGGAATTTAGATTAGGCTTAGGAAAACAAACTTTATTGACTCAAACCATATCAATATTGTGCATCATGCACACACACACACACATTATTAATATATGTACAGGCCACAGGCATGTCTACTACTTTACTTAAAATGGAGCCATTTTATGAGACATTTTGTGTAAATTTTCTTGTAACATTTTATGTTATCAATGAAAACTAAATTTAATTTTTTTTT
Organism: Cecropterus dorantes dorantes; assembly: GCA_018249915.1. Classification (NCBI taxonomy): domain Eukaryota; kingdom Metazoa; phylum Arthropoda; class Insecta; order Lepidoptera; family Hesperiidae; genus Cecropterus; species Cecropterus dorantes. The sequence goes on from DWLI01004812.1 coordinate 3,438, forward strand.
GATATGTCTAACAAAATAAAAACCCATTACTCAATATTTACCAACAAACATTTATCAAGTATCTTCCGTACAATATAACAATACCATATCGCAAACAATCCTAAACTATCAATGACTAATGAGTAATTACGTACAAAGACCTTCGACAATTCTTTGTTCTCTGATTAGTCACATGTGGTACCATTAACTAAACAAGGAAACAATTTAAGTCTTTGAACTCATCAATAGTTGCTTTTTTTTATAATATAGATATAAAAATATTAATTAGCCTTCAGTAATGTCATTCAGGCATCCAGCCATCATCTGTATTTGAACCCGGATACGATTTATTCTTCAAGATCTTTAGAATTGTTGTAATTGGAAACAATGAAAAAAAATGCATCACACTAAAGAAACAAATATGTAAATGTATATGATTAAATCGGTGAGAAAATGATACATTGAGATTACATTACACAGTATTTTATATTAATATGCAATGTAATATTATACATTAATTAAAATTTAATTTTTAAGCTTGGTAACAAATAATAAACCTTACATTTATCCTACCTGATACTCTATATACTCTATTTCTCATAAGCTACTTTTCAGAATTTTCACTTCTGCCATTTGTAAATTACGCATACACTTTTTCTTTTTTTTACTGATATATTTCCATAAAATAATAATGATTTTAATTATGAATGTCTTTTTGTAACTAATATTTACAAAATATCATATAGTTTGCAGCATAAGAGTTTTTACAGCTTGTATTGACTGATATGTACCTATTCTATGTAATTAAACTATTGTTTAGTATTCTTCTCTTCTATAAGATTTAGAGTTCTACCTAACGTTAGTAACTGGTGTGATGCCACCTTAGAAGTATGACCTGATAAGTATGTTTAGCTTACCATACTCTTCAAACCAGCAAAGATTAAATTATATGCATTAGAAAAAAATAATGCAACAAATAATTTAAAAATGTGTAATTTTCCCTCCTAACAAGATGTGAGTAATTTTGAAAATTCTATAAAGCTGATAAATAAATTTAATTACAAATAAAAAACATTTCAACATCCAAACAAAACAATATACACCTAAACCAAATATGCATCATACCTGCACCTATTATAAAAATCTAATAAGTTTCTAATAAGAATGTGTATTTAATTAATTTTTATTTTCAACACAAGAAATATTAAAATTAAAACATATACTTTAAAATATCCTCTATAGTTATTTATAAAAGAAATCTAGGAACATTTATAATAAATTCAATTTATACTTGACTACATTTGAATCAAATATTGGTGAAAATCTTAATGTCTTATTGATTGGCAATAGCACATTACTTGGTGTGGACTTTTTTTCTTTATTGTAATTCAAATATCAATTAGTTATGAATATTGTGATTTACAGCTTCAAAATACATTAAGTAGTGCTAAGAAAATTGTACAAATGATGAAAAAATCAACAAATAATACGATATAAGTTATATTTTCAAAGCAAGGTCGCATTTGGAAGAAAAAAAATGCTTATAACATATACACATAAAACCAAATAAAAACCAAAAAAAAAGTTTTTGCAGCTACATACAGATCTGATTTTAAAAATGGAGTAATAGATATTATAATACTTTTATTTTAATAACTCACCAAGAGAATTCTCTGGAAATCCTTGATAGGATGCCAAATAGATAACAGATAAAAAACAATAACATCTACAAAACCTTTCAACTTTCAACAATAAAATCACAGTTTTGAGATGTCTTCAGTTTAAAACAACACTGTTCAAATAGATTAAAATTCTTACAGTAAATGCACTCGGCAGTGTATTTATGTAATAAATCCAAATAATCAAATAATGTTTTTCCTATCGCGCAATAGTAAACAAATACCGTAGAACGCGACAAATCCGCAAACAGGCGTAAAAGCTACTGTTCTGTCATCTGTCATTGACGTAGTGTTGTCAGCAGCACAAAATAAATTAATTTTTAAAAAATAATAAACTATATTTTAAGTAGGGAGAGAAAGTAAATATTTTACTTTAAGATAGATATGTTTATTTTATATAACCAAAACCAAATACCGAGTACCAAGCTATGGCAGTAATCATTAATATTACATATTAGCCACACAGTAGCTATACAATGTGTTAAAGTCACTTTAAAATATTTAAATAATAATGTGATAATGAGTATCGTAGCTATTTATACTTGCATTTCATAAGTGACATTGTTTTCGTGTGATTTTATATCTTTTTTTTTACTTTTTAAAAATCTGTATTTTTATGGACTAGCAAAATCCATAGACATGTAGCTGTACAACCAGCGACATTGGTTGTACAACCGAGTATTTAGGTTTTATCAGAGGTCTGTGTAACGCTATGCTATACCTGAAAATCAAATAAGTAACAGATAATTTACGTAGTTGGAACATAATCAGTCTAGAAAAAGAAACTCCTACCCGTGAAAAATGAAAACTGAAAAAGAAAAAAAAAATAAAAAGGAAAATTATTGAGACTCTTATACACTACAGGTCCTATACAGCTTATGTCACGAGCGGCAGCTGCGCCGAGTAGAATCAAAAAGCCTTAGGGAGACTCAAATAGATACCATTAAAGGATGGATTATTTTTTTATGATGTAGATGAAGCAAACGTCGCCTGAAATCAAACCCAGGCTTAGAATTCTACCTGCGATCGATCACAGAAACGGTTATGTCTCTAAGTACTAAGTAAGAATGCCTCGAATTTGTATGTCTCTTTTACTACATTCTTTAAAGCAGAACGCAACAGCGTTTAACACTGTTATTTTTGAGCAGAAATATTTGTGACCATCGTGCCTCTGGAGTTGAACCATAAAGGGGATTATCAACGGTTGATTACGGATGTCTATGGACAGTAGTAATCGCCTATCAAAAGATGTATATCAATTATAATTATATAGATTTATAGCATGGTCATTTACTACCTCTATATTATAAAAAGAAGCACAAACTAGGTCTTATGAAAATATTGTAGTGAAGCAAAGAAAATAATAAACAAAACCACCATGTTCTTAGAACAATACTTTACCAAAATTTATTGTTATATATTATCTGCGCAGATTGAATTTGAAAACAATATTACACTAATTTTAAGACATATACTTTTAAAGATCCATCAATTCATTTATCGAAGATTTGCAGCTTATTGTAATTATAAAAAAAAATGAAAGAAATGTAAATTATAATTTGTGTTTCTTACCAAATCCGCAAGTGTGTTGCGATAGTAAGGGCGGTGATGCCGCTCTATTTATTATAAAGATTTTTAAACATAAATATTTAATATTTTCATACCTGAAATACATTATGAATGTAGTATAACAATTAAAAGACCATTCATGAATTTTAGATACAGAAATTTACAAGCTATAAGTATTTTTTTGTATGAATTTCATTTTGTCATTTTAAATCAATAAATTTTTCAAACATTGCGCCTTTAGCATTTCACGCCCAGTTTGACGTCACGCTACGGGGTTCTCACAGCTCCCATACCGCACCCTTTTGATTTTATTCCAAAAGAACTTATAACCAACTAACAAACATTAAGATGGAACGTACAGTTCAGAAATTGAGCTGAATTTCACTTGGCACTTTTTATAGTTCCTTGATTCACGTTCAGAGGGCGACACTGAATCCTACTACATTAGCGCAGCTCCGTCCAATGAGAACGAAGGAACTTTGACGCAATTTGCAAATGGTGGCTCAGTGCCTAGAATCAGATCAAGAAGGTGTATGAAAAACTAAATGGTTGAAGATATCGTGTTGAAAACGAGTGAATAAATCTATTGTTCAGTGTAGTGACGTTAAAAGGATACAAAATGTGCCAAAAGGATAAGATCCAGTCTTAATGGTGGTGTAGGACGCGCCCGAAAACCACTATAGGATTTGCCGAGGAGTTGCTGATCGGGTAAAGTTCGTATCATTTATTACTGTTCTATGCTTTTTCGCTGCTTTATCGCTTGATTAATGAGTTTAGTGAACGTTTAGGCAAGGAGTTATTATATTGTGGGCGTTTAAAAATGTGGCTAAAATAATGGTAGCCGGTGTATAATGTACGTGCTACACCCTAGTTATTGGTTTAATGTTACTTGACAAAATCAATCGAGTATCTCGTTATTCAAGCGGTAGGCCTACTCTGCATTATTTTTTGGTTCAGGATGTGGTAATTTCGTCGGTACGGCCGTTACAGTATATTGTATATATATACATGTATAGCAAGACACCGTCCTGTTGCTAGACGGCGGATCATCGATTCGTCTGTTTGTCTTATCAATGTGTTGTAGTTCCCCTCGCTATGGGCGGATTCGGTTATTATCCCGGTTTTCCAGAGGTTTTCGTTTGGGAAAAACCTGAGTAATAATCGAAGTAGTGACTCAGTAAGGCAGCCTAACTTGTATGTGTTGTAATAAGTATTTCGTAAATTGTTTTGTGGATACAATGACCACTTATATAACGTGGAAAATGCGTGGAAATCGATTTATTAGTGTGTTTTTGCTTGAGAATGCTCATATTGATTTGTGTTACATGTTGTTGCGAGTTTATCACACATGGCCAATTCTGTGTAGGATTGGTCATGTTCTTATTTGAAAATAGATTTACAGCTGTTTTTACGAAGTTTAATACGAGAAATAATGATAAATACACTGAAATGTTAATTCATTATCATCTTATTTATCATTCCTCCAAATTAACCTCATGTTTGAATAATATAAACTTTAACTGAGAATAGTTTATAATAATCTCTTAATAAATTATAAATTATTGACATTGTACAATATAATTCAACATATCAAATAATAATATTCAAATCAGGCTCTTTTGTTTTTAATGCTGGAAACTGGAAACCTTGATATTAGAGATATTTCATATTTGTATAGTTAATTGTGATGGTCAATTAACATAAAATTACTAAACACTTGAAATGATTAATAAAAAATGCTAGGTCATTTGATAGGTAATATAATTAAAATGTTGAATTAGAGGAAAAATAATTTTCTTTTAATAAAAATGGACAGGAAGATTATGAACAATTTCATGTACCTCACCTGTACAGGTGTGTACCATCTGCCTTATATCCTGCTTCCATTGTACACCTGCTTAATGTTTGGTAAAGCTATTTTATAGAATTCCTTCAGTAGCAGATGTTACTTATATATTTTCTAGTTATATATGTTAAGAAAGTACTCTACTGCTTTATGTTTTCTTCTATAACAAATGTTATTGAATGATTAAGTTACTAAATCAGCCATTATTACATATTTTTGTTGATAATCAGTCAACTTGATTGTAGGGGTAAGAATGCCACACCCTATTTTTGTAAAGGAATCTGCAAATTAAGTTATTGAAATGTGTCAACTGGTACGGTTCAAATGGGAGGCTCCACTGCCACACCTATTTCTAGTAGGTGGCTGTATAAAGTGAATGAACAATTTCTCAGTGGTGATAAAGCATTTGTGGTCAGCATCGGGTAAACATGTGTAATATGGAGTTATATTCTTTGGCAGCATGGCCCACTTAATATCGTACAATTGGTGGATTCCACACTCATTTGCTACCTAGACTTGTATACATACTACATACATATTACATAGTATATTTTATTAACTATAATGTATTTCATTAACTTATACATAAAATATTACAAATCTCTTCTCTTGAATCTCCTCTTGTCTTAACTGACTTATACCTAATATATTACAAATCCTTCTCCTCTTCCTTCTCTCTTCCTCTCTCTAGAATTACAAAGTGTAATGTTAAGCGTGAAGTTCATCTGATACCATCACCATCGAATGCTAGGCACGAAGTTCATCTGATATTAGTACATGTCAGACTAATTACTATAGCGTAAAATACTAAAATGTGATCCATGGAAATTGGACAATGGTTTCATTTTATAATGCAGGATTTTTGATATTGCACCCCTAAAAGGCTCAATAGGAGTTAAATGTGAAATGATGACCCGCGTGGCGGAGCGGTCACCATAATGGTCTGCTTCGCAGTGAGTTTCAGGTTCGATTCCCGGCCAGACAGACATCTGAATGATGAATTTAGAATTCTGTTCCGTGTCTGGGTGTTCGTGTATTCGTTTTTGCGTGTCCATGGCACCTGCGACACAGGAGAAAATCCTAGTGCAGGGCTATGAGTGTAGAAAGCGTGTTTAAAAAAAAAAGTTTATATTCATTTTTATTATAGTTTATGCATAGAAAGTCACGGGCAAAAGTTAGAATAACATTAAATCTTTAAGATGTCCTCAATGATGGTGCCTATTTTAGTCATAATACATTAAGATGGTTATCAAAAGTTACATGAAAATTGCCATGTTAAGCTTAACATTTGAATATGGCTATTGTTTTACTGCCTTTTGTGTTTTATCTGCAAATTTAAATGTGGGGTCAAAAGTCAAAACTTTGTTTTTTATGACATGCAAGTTGCATAGGGTCTTACAATCTGCTTTAGTGGTTGCAGAGTTGGTGGTAAACAATCAGTCCATTTGATAGTGAGTGGCTGGGCATCTGAATCCCACTCTTGTATATGATACCTGTGATAAATATGCATGCAGTCCATCTGATGATAATAGGTCCTATCTTTGGACACCTGTAGCTAACTACAACATAAAGGTTTGAAGTTGATGGGTCGACCGCTGAAGACCAAGATGGTCACCTCTTATGTTGTCTAAGAAGCAAAAACCGTTTTATGGTAGAAATAGGTGTGATCTTCATGCCTCCACAGTCTAACTGCTTCACTAATTCAATCACATATCTGTCGTTCAGTTCAAATTTACAGTTTGGACTTGATATTATGTTACCAACATGTTTAGGACTCTTAGATTAACAAGTCACTGACAGCCACTTATATAGTAATGTTGGAAGTAGGAACTGCAGACTAAATTACAATCCCTCACATCAGCATCTGATAAGGTGCCATATGATAAGGCAGAATGAGTTGCAGGATCAATAAGTGAAAGTGGTAGAACTCTTTGTGGTTCGACTCTGGAAATACCACCGCCACACCTATTTCCACTTAATTGCTGCAGTAATGCATTGCTGTGTTAAGATCTGAAGTGTGTGGTAAGGGAGATATAATTTTCCGAGGCATTCA
>DWLI01004813.1:0-10562 GCA_018249915.1 Cecropterus dorantes dorantes
ATATTTCGACCCAGTTACATGGGTCATATTAGACTTATTAAAATGTAGTAAAAAATTCTCCGACATTCGAAGTATTCTCGTATATAAACCAGATAGTTTAGTTGGGGCTCTATTTTATTTTTTGCTCCAGGGCTTTTCGTTAAATAGCTACGCCACTGATGATATTATTAAGAAAAATTTAAATACATGCACAGTAACATGATATGTGCAACCATTATGATCACATGTGAATATGTTGACACAGATATTCGCTTAGATGACCTCACATTTATAAATATAATTTGTAGTAACTATTTTTAGTATTCTTTAAATATATTTTACTTTAAAAGCAATCTATCAGTAGCAGTATAGTGTTATGTTAAACAAACAACATTGAAACGGCCAAATGTCCTTGGTCAGTGTAGTGAATGGCTTTTTGGTGCTAGTAAATATTATTATAGAGTAGTAATGTAGATAGTAAGATGGCGTTTCTCTATTTATAGTTATATTACTATAACAATAAACTAATTATATTTTTTTATTATGAATAGATATGTTGCACTAGTAGGTGACCTTCCTACATCAGTGCTATTGAAGTCGAACTACAAAGTATAAGAATCATTACAGATTAATCTTTAAAAACCTTGCAGCAATAAAACATTTCATTCATAATAATAAGTTGATAGGCATATATTCAGCGAGTTATGGTTCTCTATTATATCTAACGGGTGGTATCAAAGACGGTTAAAGTGATGTAAAGTACACACTGTAAAGAAAATACTTTAAAAATCTTGAAATTAGTCCATAACTACGGAAGATACGATACATGTATTCGAAGACCGTGTCGGATGTCGGTAAAAAACATTGTTATGTACACACAGGTATCATCGCTAAATAGTAGCATACAGAACTTATCAGAAATGACTCAGCCCCTGACTGCCAAGGCCACTGAGCGTGAGTCTAGTCTTCCAGCTTATCAGAAAAACCACTCGGAGTCTAGTAATGACACGCATAAAAACTTAGGTAAGTCCTTTTGATTTTATTTAGTTATCTTGTATATTATCTATCTAATAGTTCAGACTAGCCACTAGCACTTATTACACTGTATATCACAGGTGATAATAGAGTTTAAGGGAACAGCTTTTTTATCAGGCTTTAGTACTCACCTGATTCCTTTATTATGTTAGAATTTAGACTGTTACAATATTTTATATGTTTATTCATAGGCGTAGATGACATATAAGGTTTATAAAATTTACGTTCAAAACATATATAGTAAAATAGGTATGATAAAATATGAACATTGTTTTAGATCACAGTGATTCGTTAGATGTGACCAAAGACTGCCTGAACGATAGTTTGATGGAAGTAGAGTCGGGCGTTGAAGCTCTGGAAGACACGATTGATGCCTTCGGGGACATGACGCCAATCAACACAGATATAAACAAAAAACCCGTGGACACTACCTTTCCTCCACCGATACCAACTACCTTACCAACCAATTTCGGCTTACCGCCTAGCAGAAATAATTTCCACACTCCCGAAAAAGACAATAAAGATAAATCGTATTTTTTTAACTTCTTCATGTATTTCCTAACATTTCTCCTGGTTGTAAATTACATTCTGTTCCCTAATTCAAACGTGTGGAACGGGTTCCTTCTGGGAATTTGGTTCTTCTGCTTTGCGGGTAATTTGAAACAGTGGTTGTTGGATAATTACTTCAGCGAATGGGAACCGAGGAAAGGATTTTTCCAACTGAAAAAGAGCAGCACGATGCCTATGACGTACACGATACCGTCTGTGAAGGAACACAGGCCTATGAAAAAATATGAGGTAAGTTTTCATTCAATCAAATATATGCATGCATTTAATTATAATAAAACTACCCCGTGTCTGTAGATCGCAAATAAAATTGTTTGTAGTACTGAGAATAAGCAATAATACATATTTTTATAATTTTAGATTTCTTTCTATCTGTTTGTATTCGCTTCAAACCAAACTACTAAATTTAATTTTGAGGATTCAAAATAATATTTATAAGCCATATTTTTTGATAATATTTTGTCTTTATTTTATTTAAAACCATATAGTTTAGGAAAATTTATTACAATTTAGAATCGCCTTACATTTTTTAAACGCTGCTGAAACCGCGGTGAAGCGCTTATTGATAAAATGCCCTTCACAGCAAACGTTCCGAAATTTCGATACTGAGGTTCAGGGAAATCATTGAACTGAAAAGAGAAAGTACTACCGCGTTCGATAGGAGTAAAAGAAACAACACGGATATCTTTATTTAATTCAATGTTACACATGCTACATTTAGTTGGTTCAATGCTCGATTCGCGATTATTATCGGACATATTCCAATACATCTCACCTGAACATTGCATGTAACCTTTTTTAAATGTATACTTATAAGAGAGCGCTTGTTTATCAAACTGTTCTAACCAAGCGTTCTGTCTTAACGATTAATTTTGAATTTTATTTGGTAAAACTGACGGTTATGTCAAATGCCATAAAGTTACTTAACAAAATTTTATATTTTTTCTGTGCTCTTTAGGTTTGTTTTTATTAATTTTCCGCGCACTTGTTCTTTTTTTCTTTTATAAGAATCCTCTCATGACAATAACAAGCGATAAAAAATAGCAAAAACGGCCCAGACGTTTACACGTGATGCCATGACCAAGGGAAATAGGGATTCATTTTTATATTTATAGATTATGATTATGTTAGTACTTTAATTAAGGATATTTTTCCAGGGCTGGATCAATCATTACCGATTTCCCGATTATGATCCCAATACGTACCATATAAACAAAACGACGACTGCATTTATGAAACTCGAAGGTGAGTCTTTGTTCAATATTATTACAATGAACAATGCCTTTATTAATTAGAGTAGATTAGCACAATTAAGAGTTATCTGTATTATGTATATGATTATACATTTATTACTAAGATAAACAAGACAGTGATTTTGATAAAATGTCATTGAATTTAAAATTTGATTTAACATTAGTGTGCACGAATAATATAATAAATATATAAATGTATTCCTTAATTAAATAAGTAAATAATACCCTTACAACAGACACACGCATAACAACACTCAAGCTTGCCATGTGCAATAGTCACTACGGCCCCCAAACCAGACATTTTCAAATTAAACATTTAGGAATATCAATCAATGCATAGTATTTTAGATTAACTTGGTGACCATTACCAAAACCGGTTGCCTTTTAGATAAAATTTGCCGTTTTTAAATTAGCTTCATAAGAATATATTATGGGCGATGGGGAAAAAATCTACGATAATGTAACCTAATATAAAAAATACGTCAATAAAAAATACTTCCACCTATACAATAAAATCTTATTGTATAGGTGGAAGAACCTATCGTCCCTATTGATCGCCACATATACCTATGCGTATTTCTGGCTAGTGCTATTTTAGAGCCTTGCCCTCGTAGTTTCCCTATTAATGACACAGATAAAAACACTTACACGGGGCATTCTAAGGAAGGGTAAAAACGTATCTATAATCAACTTCCATAGTCTTCAAAGTCGTTAGTTCAATTTGTAATCGATTCCAGGTGCCAATGGGAGACAATGGCCATTTAACATCTCTTTTTTGTTTTCATACTTCAATAAAAACATATGTCTAGAAACTACATGGATCCCCTTCTCATACTACTGTTTAAAATATTTACACAACTTAGAACATACCGGCTATTGTGTCTACAATATTTTTGGCACGCATCAACACAATGCTAATTAATATTTTGTTCGTTAAGGTTAGCATTGACCGAAATTGTTTCTCAACAGGATGCAATTTAAGGATATCATACACGAGAACGAAGGTTGCCAAAAGGGCTCTGTGGGACGAGAAAATCGAGAAGGTTGCGTTTTATCAGCACAGATTGTATAATCTAACCGGGGCGCGGGTCATTCTGCTGCCCAAGGGACTTGTCAGGAGACGGTGAGTTCTATGTAACTATTAAAGTTACTGATACACACACAAATACACTCGCATGCACGAACAAATACACGCACGAACACAAATAACCATAGAGACCCTAGTACAAAAAATCTTTTAAAAGCATTTTTTAAAAGTTTGCTAACGAAAGTTTTATGCACGATATGTTTATCTAATGTAAGTATTTTTCTCTTTAAAAAGTAAACTGTGCGATTCCCGATGAATCCTTATAATTGGAAGGAATTTTTATAATTTTCTGTTACGAAATTCTATATAATCTTAAATTTTAGTTGTATTGGAATTACAGACATTACAATTTTATCTACTATAGTCTGGATTTTATTGAATGTAAAATAATATGATAAATGATATGATTATCACTTGAAACCGGAGTTAAATATTGAGCAATATTTTAACGCTATTGTATACACGCCAAATCAAGCAGAACCTTAAAGCAGGTATAATTAGGAAGTTTGATAGCGAAACTAGGTCTATCTATACTAAAATGTAATAATAAAATGGTGTGTCTGTTTGTTACTCAATCACGCAAGAACCACTGGTCTGATTTACGTGTTTTTTTTTCATGGATGTAGCTTATTTACCTGGTCAACTTTTAGGCTATATGTGATTCCGGTATTGTTCACTATTAAAAGATGGCGACTATTTTATGTCCGTAGCGAAGCACGAGTACTGCAGCTAGTATTTAATAATATTAATGGAACTATTTACTTAATTTAAAAATAGGTATATTCTTATTTGAAAATGATAGCCTCATTATCATTATTATCGCACAATACTGATGGTTCTAAGGATGTTACAATTTATTCAGAAATTCAAGCTACAAGCTATAAATATTCAAATTACTCCATATAACGTGGGAGCTTAAACTGGTTCGCACTCCGTTGAGCATTGCAATTTATTTAGGCTTAATGAGTTGGTAACTAATGGAATCTGATAGCTAATATTGTTGGTAACTAATGGAATCTGATAGCATAACCACTAAACTAAAATAGATATATATAGACATTTGCAAGGTGGTAAAATAAGTATAGTTCGATCGGGGAAGTACCACCGCCACACCTACTTCTTCCGTGTCGGTGAAAGGGTGTGGCTGTTGGATCACTTTCATATGAAACAACTGTCTTGGTCCTTAGAAGTAGCAACGCATCTGTGATTAACTTAGCGCCAAATCTATATGAAGTTTCTGACGGATGTCAGTGTTCATTTACTATCAGCAGTGATCATTTACCATCAGGTGCACTGCTTGTTCGTTTACTAAAAGACATGACACGAGTTGATATGACATGATTAGTGAGATGTACAAGATAACTATAGAAAGGACACTCGTATTCTCGTACTGTAAGGATAACGATATACCGATATACGGTACTTCTTAGGAGCAGCGACGAATCAAGAGTTCTGACTGCCCTAGGCTAATTATGAGGACGCGCCAACCACAGCTGTTTTACGGTTGGCCTAAAAAGTGGTGTATTAGTTTTCTTCTTCTTCTTCTTCTTCATTACAATTTCATCTTCATTTACAAGTATGAAAATTTTAACATGGTTCATACTACCTATAGAAATTTTCAGATCAATCGCTCGCTCACTCGCACGACCACTGACCAATTCGAGTGACAAGACAGTGTTAAGTAAAATTTCAAAATTGACTGTTGAAATCAGTGACCCTTAAGCATTTTTAAGTTTGCAGCGCATTTGATTTTAGTGTTTTGTCACGACACAAAACACAGATTTTAATGCGCTCCCCCGATCTTCGCGCCCTAGGCTGCTGTCTTATTAGCATTCTCGTCCTATGTTAGTTTCAAAAGTGTCGTTAAAGTGTAACTTCTTTAAAACTCGCTGTGAACTAAAACTCGATGACACGAAAATGCGTTAGTAAATCAGTTGTGGGCGCTACATGGCGCTGTACCCCTTTCTGAATCACGCTAACGATTTTATTTTGTATCTTGTTTGAGAGCTTGAGTTTGGTATATGCGAAATAAGGTGTACAAACATGGTCTGCAGTGATAACTTTATCGATTTTTCAAAAATCATAAGTCTAAATATTAGAAGGATATTTAGACTTATGATTTTCAAAAATATTTTATTATCATTAAGTTTCACTTCGTGATATGCTTCTTCACGTCAATATTTTTTTATATTTAAAGTAAACGTGAAAATTACAACATTTTTTTTCTATAAGAAAAACGAATGAAAATCCGAAGGTTATTTACAAAATAAATTAATAATAAAGTCTCATCCATTGCCTTATCAGTGCATATTATATTTTTAGGCGTAGATTTACATATTTGCTGATATATAAATATTTTTTGCATAAGCTCTTAATAGGATATATGTTATCTTTGAATGTGAATATAGGTACTTTACTGATATGATAAAGCAAGGCGGAGAAGTCAGGCGTTGCATACTGACACACCTCGTCCACTTATTACGTGACGCCTATAACGATTTATTACTTTAAGTATTTCATAAGTACTACTAGTATATCGAAAAAGGATTCATATAATAAAAGTCGAAAATCTTGTAAAAATATATACGAGTATGAAGTTGGTTTGCATGAATAAAAACAACAAAAACACAAATTTTGCAGGAGATCCCGTTAAAAACAATGCTCTTCATCTTTATTATGTTTTTATTTAATGAATCTCCCAAATTGTTCTATTGAATGTAATTAAAATAATTAAAATTAAATGTTCATTAACCACAATGTAGTAAGAGCAAATTTTCAATTCTAAAATAATATAATGATGATAAAACTGTATTTTTAGCAACAAGTTGATGAATTTAAAATTGCGTAACAGCACAATTTACAAAATCACAATGCAACGATATATTTGCGATGAATAGAGATAATTGATCTGTTTTCTATGGAAAGTCGATTAACAATCATTTAGATTTTATGATAAAAAGTAATAACTTACAGAAAAATATGTCTTTCTTATTCGAAATTCAATAGGTAGCATTTGTTACGCCGTGTCTGCACAATCGAACAATTGATTCCATACAAAAGACATACTCTTAAATATTTTAAGACCATCTGTTGATATGGGTTTTTAAAGAAACTTAATAGTAAGGTACGGTCGCGCTTCGACACGCAGAGATAGATAGATGTTCCTGCAAAGATAGAAGATGTTCCTGCTTTGAGTGTTCTTCTACTCATTGCCCATTGCTTGCACGATGGTGTGGTGTGTGGTGAAAACCTCTGGTGTTCTAACCAGTGTAGAAAGCGATAATCAATCATTCTCAAGACACATTTATTAATTATTTTGCTATGTGTGGATACTCATACAACTCATTAACTTTTGATTACTGAAGAGCTCAATATTATTCGTTTACTAACTCTTAAGAAATTATTTAAATTCTTCAAACCTGATTTTGATTATCTCAAACCAGTTTTCATTGGATTAATAAAATTATTGACTTTGACTTTAAATAAACCACCTGCTTATTACATATCGAGCAGAATTAAAATAAACGTAGTCGAAAGTAAATAAAGATATTAGTCATTCAAAAGATACGTTACATAAAAACAACTTTATCATAATCCATAGTATCTTTTTAATCATTCAAGCTGTTTAAACTGGTCATCGACCTTCGCTCGTTCGCGGCTCTCACTATGTCGCTAACAAAGAGCGGACGAATTACGAAACTAAAGCTTTTATAGTACGCTTCCGAGAAGCAATGCTTGCGACTGCTCGCGATTGTGACACCTTTTGACCACCTTTGAGCACGTTGAAGTTGCAACGGCATGTCTATTTTATTCTTACACCTCATATCAAATCGTAACATCATGATTTCAGATAATAAAATACTTATCACAATATGAATCTAACATTAGAACGTAAAGTGAGGGTTGCGGCGTAAATCTCCAAATTTTAATTGTTTGTACCGTTTTTTAAGTGTAGCCTTTTAAATAGCGACTATTATTTTAAATCTAGAATAACTCGGTTTGTTTATTCCCCTAGATATCTCGGAAGACTTTGGGCTTACAAATACTAATAAAAGGCAATCTTGATCTTTAAGATAATTTTACTGTCTACTAATATAAATACTGATAAGAAAAAATCGCTTTACGGAAACTCAACATAAATTCGTCAATGTCGAGTGCGTGAAAGTAAAGTTTTAGAAATATTGTGTAATCAGCATTGTTATTTTTTTTAGTTTATTGTTACTAATTTGGTTGTTTATAATTAAGAACATAAGATGAGCTCAAAAATTTAAAAACAATGTAAATACTATCCGACCGAAATTTCGGCTTTGGCCACTTTCGGCCAAAATAACCGCCTTCGTAAAACCTTCGACTTCTCGTTTCAGGCAAGAACCCGCACCCAAAAACCCTTTGTGCCTTTGGGTCGTCATTTGTGTTTGAAATTCATATTATTTCAAATGTCTAGAAGTCTTTCGCATACAATTAATATATATCTTTGTATACAAAGTTTTTTAAATCGTTATAATGTTCACTCTTAGCCAATTTGGAACTAAGTTTCTTTAAGTTTTTGAAACTTCGACTTCGGCTTCGCTTAAAAATCGACTTTCCGGCGAACATTAAATGTAAACAATAATGTGAACAATTGACAAGTATTTGCTTTTAATCACTATTAAGTTTGTTTACAAACGTTTTGTTTACTTATTGTTAAGACTAATATTCGAACGTGATAAGATATAATTTGCATATCACAAAACTATTACGGTGTTATATTGTAAGATGTAACTGATATGTTACGGTTTGATGGGTGCCAGCCACCATGTTGGTTTTTTATGTGACGATATCTACAATTAATACCTACTCCTACTGCTAGCCATGATAAGAAACATAGTAAAAAATGTGTGTGTTCAATTCACAGAACGCAAAAGTGAAACTAAATAATTTATAATAAATATATATTTAACATTTTTATAGAGGAAACCGAGAATATTAAATCAATATCTATTCCAATATTATAAAGCAGTAGAGTTTGTTTAGTTGAATGGGCTAATCTCAGGAACTAGTGGTTGGATTTCAAAAAATATTTTGTGTTGAGTAGTAAATTTATCGAGGAAAGCTATAGGCTTTTAACATCACGCTATGTTTGTTTGTTTTTTTTTTAACCTATAGTATAAAGCCTATAAAGCCTAGCCTTTCTCAATAAATGGATTGTACAACGCAAGAGGAATTTTTCAATTCAAACTAATAGTTCCTGAGATTAGCGCGTTCAACCGAACAAACTCTTCTGCTTTATAATATTAGTATAGAATCTATTTCATTCTCACGCCGACTTAATCTTATACATTTATTTGTTTGTTTATCGTGAGGCATTTTCGTTTCATCGACTTTCAAATCACAACTATTCTGAAGAAGTTTTACTTGACACACAGTCGTTTTGGTTCTGTCAAGTCTTGAACATAACTGAATTTATTTGGAAAGGGCTGTCCGAATACGATTCTTTAGCGTTAGTTGAACTCTATGGATTCCTCAACATACGTAATGGCATAGGCAAGGCAAGATATTTAGGGAACGTACCTAAAAATTAGTAAACTTACAAGTTCGTAAACAATAAAATAGGCAGTGCCCAATTAAAATGCCCACCATATCGATGTTATTTATGTACCAACAGCGTCATTCGTGTCAAGTCCCATTAAGTGGGCGGTTATTACATTACACCCCTATCAACATCAACCCTACGTTTATTTTACGTGGCGTTTAGCAGCAAATTCACCGAATAATTGTGCTGGAAATTTTATTGAGTTAGAAAAGAGGGTGACTGTTTACGTCCGTATTATATTTTATAAATTATTTGTATAAAAATGCCTAAGTTAGCCGTATAAGTTCTCTATGTTTTAGTAATAGTTTGATTTTAGTGTTGTTATCTTTTTGATGTCATTTCCTTGGGTAGTTTCCTTGGATTCAAACAATTTTTTTTGTTTTTTTTTTTTGTTACCGGATAAAAGCCATATGAGCTCAAAACCACAGGTACTCTCCCGGTATATTATTAAACATAATAACACAAAGACTATCATAAAAACGTAATTCAATAATATATGAACTCATGTCCCCAACTGTGTAACCAAGGGACTTAAAAAAGAAAAAAAAATATTACCTTAGCGCGAGATAAATCATAGGTATAAGAAAAAATATGTCATGTATATATGTAAAATTATTTAATATATGGATTGAGAACGGTCATGGTTGTTCTTGGCATTTAACACAACAGGCTGCGCACATACTTATCACCTCATGTTCAAGAACTTTTATTGATATGCATATTAGGTAGTGAGCAGCGGGTAAAAATCCCACATAACCGGACTCCCAAGGCTTCGGTGTACCTTTGAAGGTCCCCCCCGTAAAAAATAAAAAGGTTGTTATCGTACAATATTAAAGTAACACATGCTACATTGCCCATAACTATTACAAGTGATAGTTTACCAGGAGGTAGAACCAGTGTAATTCGACCGGGGAGGTACCATCGCCTTACATATTACGAGCGAGAAGCAGTTCTTGCGTTTCCGTGGAAGAGTGTGGTGACTGGTTCAGTTGTATAAGAGGCGACCATCTCAGTCCTCGGGATTGGCAACGCATCTGTGATCGACTTCAGATGGAACCTGGTCTATATG
>DWLI01004814.1:0-10562 GCA_018249915.1 Cecropterus dorantes dorantes
ATTCGAACCAGTAGTTCCTGAGATTAGCCCGTTCAACCAAACAATCTCTACTGCTTTATAATATTAGTATAGATTCATAATTAAACGAAAGATATTGCTCCTCTGGCATATTTGATACAAAGGAATTCTTTTGATACGAAGCCTTCCACACCAGTCAGCGCTCATTTTAACTAAAATGGTATTTTTTTAAAGTAAAAATTATAAATAATGAAATTCCACATTTCTGGACACAACTGTAATATGCAGTGTATATAGTTTTAAATTTCCTGCCACCCACGGGGTCTGTGTTGAATTTTAACTAGCGCATAATACTTAAAGCGTATCATTATAACCCTTAAAGGGTCCATTTTGGAAGGCATCACCGCCGCACCCATTCTTGCTTAAGCATTGTTATACCCTGCTGTGTTCTGGTCTGAGGGGCGTAGTACGGGTAAAATACTTGTCCGAGGTTCCAACTTAGAGCCAGTCCACACTGCGCGTTGCGTTGCGTCGTCGCAACGCAACGCATAGCCGGCCACAAGGGCGCTGCGCCAACGCAGCGTTACAACAACAACGTCTCGGACGCTGCAGTTCAGTCGCGTATACGCTGCTGCCGCTCCAGCGACGCAATGAGTGCTCCCCCCGCTTCGTCTGCAGTTCAGTCGCGTATGGGGTGCGTCGACGCAGCGCATCGTGTGTACACTATGATTATTAGCATGTAAAACGACGCAGCGACAGCGCTACGTCGACGCAACGGTGATGCAACGCGTCGTGTGGACCGGCTCTAGGAGACCAATATGGAAATGAATCAAACATATACTTGTCGTACCACAGAGTTCAACCACCTTTTAAAATAAAACTTAAACCCATAATTATTCAATACCTCGCTTGTTCTAAAATTTTAGCTTGAAAAATAATGATTCGTAATCGCTATGGAATATCAATGAAGTATTCATTGATATGCCATTACCGATTACGAATCATTATTCTTCAAACTAAAATTAACCGACATTATTATTCTCTGAACTGAATAATATGTATTTTTTTTTTGTTTTTATTCAATAATTCATGAAGTTTTTAAATTTAATATTTGCAAAAAAATAACTCTTTTAATCTTAGCAACGTCATCAAAATATCTGTTGAGTTTTGACTGTTCACAGTCCTATACAGTTCAAATACTTTTTTCAGCAAAGAAAATCAACTTACAAAACTTTTTCGGCGTAGGTAACTTTTCTCCTTTTCCTATTCATTGACATAAATATTTATTTACATGTAGCAAAAACACACTTAACGACACCGATTCCATATCGGTGTCGTTAAGTGTTTTTTGTTAACCTAAACGTAACCACTGCTTGGCGACATCTATGTCGCCAAGCAGTGGTTACGTTTAGGTTTATTTATTTATTTGATTATTGATAAATATGCATTGTGGGTGGCCACCACCGGCGCGACGGGCGTGATCATAAATTGCCGCTATATGCCCGTATATATACATATATTACTTACGATAATCATAGTTTAATTTTCTTGCGATCTTAGACATGAAATGTGAAAAAAAGTATAAAGACTCATTATCTTGTTAGTCATTCCTATAATTTTTCTTTTCAATTTATTTCAATTTTTAAACTACGCAAAATAAGTTGAAGATTATACACTTTGTCACCTTGAGACGTTCTATCGCTGATAAGTAAATCCGACGGTTTGGCAGGTGGATCACAGGTTTCTGTGAACCGAATAATTTGAGCCCAAATTATGCGTGAACACGCCGTCGTCTCGATAGGAATATTTCCACATAAATCTGGAAGGATTTACGGAACAATAAATTGTTGGGTACACTTCAGACGCATTGCAAAATTTAAATGACGATAAGTTAGGTCAGTTCTTAATTGGTTGGCCACCCTGTCAATACTAATCCATCCATCATTGAAGCTTATCCAGCAATGTCTTTTTTAATATACCGGGCGTTTTTAACTGTCATTAAAACACACTCCACACGATTTTGATTTTGAAACACACCCTACACAAAAATTAAAAAATAAACAATTAAGCTAAAATGGGCATATCCTGAACATGATTAGTGAACTTGATTGCCTGTTTGTTAATTTTAGACAAAGATGCGTACACCTTGTATTATTGTCTGCGGATAACTAGCAACGCTGTTAAAACATTAAAACAAATAACCCGATTGCTTAAAACGTTTTTTTTTTGTTCATAATAACATATTAAATTTTACGCTTTTATATAAGTTTTGTCAAAATAGATAAGATAGTAAGGAAGTCGTCCCCTCTCCTCCTATTTTCCCCTATTTACAGGTGCCATTTGTTTTAAATTATATTGTCTAAGTCACTTTCCAAACTGAAACGATTTTAATGATCTGTTATACGTCTCAATCCGTCAAGCCGTTTGGGCTGTAGCGTGTGCCAAAGAAATGGGCTTACAAACAAACAAACATACATACCTACGGTCGAAAAACATTACCTTCCTTCTGACGAAGTCGGGTAATAAAAGGAAGAAAAAGTGAAATTACTCGTATTAAGAGCTGCAAATGTCTGTTCAGTACATTATCTATTTGTATTTACGGGTAACTTGCTTAGTGTTTGAGTAACCAAACCTTTTTATTAACACTTTTATTAACGTTACAGTTGACAGGAAAATGTAAGTACGCTCCACAGACCGGACACAAGGTCAGAAGCACTGAATAGCGTTATGTATCAACTATTTTATCGTTCATGCCTAAAAGGAAAATATGGTATCGTATTTCGGCAGTACCTAATATGAAAACAAATAAGAAATCTTTTAGGATTTGTCTGGTTTTCTTATTATATTGAAGAATTGCTGTTTTAAAGGCTGAAGTAGCCAACGAACATCCGATGGTAAGTTGTCACTTGGACATCAGTAAGCAACTTCACATTTAACAAGGATTCTAGCTGAATAGAGATCGCTACCCAATAAGCCTAAAACGGTCGACACATATATGAATAAGTAAGCCGGTAATACAAACACACCTATCCACCAAAACGCAAGAACGGCTTCACATTAGAAATATGTACGGCGGTGGTACCTGGTACCTCCCCGGTCGAACTACACTTTTTTTTTATAGTGGGTAATCCTCTTGGATACCCAGTCGCTCGGGAAAGCAGCTGGGTTATGCCGGACTCTTACCGACTAAACCCCCACTGTGTTTTCTCCCCGCACCGTAGGGCGGGAACACGGGCACGCTGTCGCAATCATCCGTGAACCCGCCGGTTAGGTGTGGCGGTACTGAGTTACCCTCAGCAGTCCAACTACAAAGAACTGTCGTTAGAACCGAACAAAAAAGGGCGGTGATGCTTCCGTAAGTTAAAATTAAATAAACAATGATGGACTAGAAATACAAAGACAAATGCCTTTTCAATGAACTCCGTCGCGACCGCTCGACAGTTTCAGGACATCTACTAGTCCTTGCGTTTCCACTAAAGTCCAAAGCAAGAAGCAAAAAGTTGAGAAATGAGTAAGAAATATGATCCCAGATTGAATCTATCTCACGCGTCAACAATCATAAAACCTTATGAATCTGAATATAAAATGAATCCAGGTCAATGTGACGATAAACTTGAAACCACGTCTGCTTAGTTATTTTGTTGTTGCAATTTTACGTTTTATATTAAATTTTTATGCATGGAGAACTTTATAACCATCTAGGATTATTATGAATGGACAGACGACACAAAAAACATATGTACATTTAAAAGTCACTGATTTTATCCCGCGGCTTCGGCCGCTTAGATCACATTTCACAGTGAAAACATATTGAAGATTATCCTATGTATTAAGGTCCAGGTCATAAACTATCTGTGTGTCAAATTTCATCCAAATCCGATAAGTAGTTTTAGCGTTAAAGAGTACCAAACATTGCCCCGTCTGTGTCCTCTGGGACAATCTTTTTCATACAATATACTTTTTCGAGGCATTCTATCTCAGTCCTCAGGGGAAGCAACGCATCTGTGGCTAATCTTGGGTGAGAATTTGATCTTATCTAGCATTGATATCCAAGGGCGGCAGTAGCCACTTACCATCAGGTGGGCTTCATGCTTGTATGCTATTTCCATTCTATAAATGAAAAATACGTAATGGTATGATTGTAGCATACAGTAATGGTCACCACCTAAAGAATTAGACTTGTGATTAGTGAAAGATGCTTTGATTAGACATGAATCTAGCAAATGGGTATGCAGTGTCGCCAATGTCGCCCACGGACATCTGTATTCAACTTCAAATAAGATCAAATTATGACTTGTGTTCATCCACAAACGCGTTGCTACCACTGAGGACTAAGTTTAAATGCTTGGGACAAGTACGTCTCCTTTGCCACACCCGTCAGATACGACAACAGCACTTAACAGCATAGTTTGGCAGTGGTCCCTCCGGATCCAGAAATGGTCCTACTACCTTCAATGTAAGTGTCCAAGTATCGCGCTAAGGGATTGTGTCAGTCTAAACACAGCAGAGAACAGTAACATACAAAATAAAACTACAACATATCACTTAAGTTTATTAAAATTAAACTAAACGGAACTATGTACAGTTATGCCCGTAATTGCTTTTATAATTACGTGGTTACAAAACTTCCATTCTAATCAAAACAGACATACATAACTACGGTAAATTATACCATAAATACTAGATAATAAAGGCATACTTGATATCAGACCTGTTAAGTAGATCACGGCTTGCAGCCTTTCAAATGCAGTTGACTGCAGGACCGTACCTTTAACCTTAGACGAAGGTCCGAAATAGACGCCTAATGTGATCAAATACTTTCTGGTACATATTGTAATAGATTCAATCTAGTTGAATGATGTCAGGTGTTTGACAAATATAAACTCTGATTTAAATATGCATGATTTCTCCATCTTACTAATGTTTTTCATGTGCAATTCTTCGTGCGATATTACGAGTACAATAAGCTATTAGACAAATCTGTATGTGATTTGTTACACACAAAGTATGTTATGTAATGTAAAATTTATCAGATTTGTAAATATTAGTATCGTCAGCAGAACAAAACAAATATACACATATGAGTACACTGCACTAATGTCTGAGATAGACATTGTGCACAGAAGTTTGGTCCCGGCACAGCCTAGCTTACATTTCAAAATTGTATTGAGGAACTCAAAAATGCCAGTTATTCCATGATTGCATCCTTGTTACACTACTACTTAACTCAATTAGTAAGCTAACTACTATGAATACGGTGCTAATTTTACAGATTTATATTTTCTAACTGTTAGGAGTTTATTTCGTTACTACTCTATGTATTTTACTCAGAAGGTTGAGTGACAATGTTAAAGGAACCTTTAAGAATTTTATTATGATTTACAAAATTATCATTAGCGTCAAATATGTTTTCTTGGTTCATTTATTTATCATATATGTTAAACATAATAATTATTATGTTCTGTATTTCTGTATTATTTTTTTCATTCAGTGATTCATTTTGTAAGTCGTAATTCATTCGTTATAGGAAAAAGGGATTATAAATTGATATTTTTAAAGGCTTTTGCTGAGTTTAGTTTAACTTAAATATGGTAATATTTCTCATTGCCATTATCATAACTCAATGTATCAATATTCTCGCCCTCTTACAAGTCTAATAATAAGTAAACGTAATCATTATAATTAGTTAAAGGTGAATAATCTGGCACAATGTTAACTATTGAGAATATTTTGATGCATTGAGGTTACCTATCGTAGAAAGTAGATTATCATTTAGCTTTTAAGATAATGAGGTCTTATGAAAACCTAGATGTTTATACACACAAACGATCAGTAGTTATTCTAGTAAGTGTCGCTTATAAATTTATCCTCCCTAGAATCTACATCATCTTCCATTTCCTTTTCAGCATAATCCAGTACATTTAACAAATTTTGTTTCTTCGTTGTAACCTCTACGTTAGGCTTTACCTGTTTCTTATCTTCAATTTCTTTTGTTACATCGCTAAGGTTATTTGTATGTTTTGCTTTGTGTCTACTAGTCCGAGTAACAGTTTTATGAGTAGTTGCCAGATCAACTGCCTTCCATTGTTTTATTTCCTTGAAATTCGCTTCAATCCAGTCTATATTCGCTTTTGTGTCTACTAAGAAATTATCATCAATATTTTCATTTACCTTAACTTTACGCGCAACTGTAGTGGGATACTCAGTCGTAGTTTCTAATAGGACAGTGGCAGAACTAGGACTAGTAAAAGTAGTGCTGTCAATGTCACGATTAACTCCTTTATCTCTTACTTCACTACTTTCACTTTTATGGGCGGATTTTACTTTTTTGTCATAAGGATTGATAGTAGTGGAGTCTATAGTCTGCTCTAGCATGTCATCTTTTTGCTGTGAACTCGAGTCTTTAAATGATTTGAATTTCTGATAATTCTTTTCGTTATCATCTTCCTCAACTTCGTCATCTTCATCGGCATTTGTCACCTCTGTCGTTTTGGTCCAGATTGCTTCTGTTTGTGTAACACTATTTTCTTTTAGAGGTGTTATTTTTGATTTGTAATATGTTATACCCTTCCTCGCTGAGTCTGTAGGACTAGTAGTTCTGGTAACAATAGTTCTATCAGGCACATAATTGAGAACCTTTTTTCGAATAGGTTCAATATCTGGTGCACTCTTAATTGCATCTATTAGTAGGTCGATGCCATCGTTAACTGAGGGATAAATTAAATGTAAATTCAATTAATTAATTAATTTTGAAATTAAAAGTATTAAACCTATATTTGATTTACTTACGAGGCGGATTATTTGGTGGATGTTTCTTCAACAAATATTCCATTAATAATAACAGGTATTCTATTGCATCGTCATCTCCTATAGTTTCTCTCTTTTTGCGACTTGGAGAATTTAATTTTTCAGCTAAAACTTTTAGCTTTCTTATATTTTTGATAATATTTGCAGAATTAGCTTCAATGGCATTCGTCTTATTAATTTCTTGATAACGATTATTGTGTACCTTAAGTTTTAAATTATCTTTAGAAGTAACGTTACTTTCAATATTATTTAACATATTGTAAATCTGATGAACAAATGTGTTTTGAAGAATATTGTAGTTTAAAAGTAATTTTTTCAACTTTTCTAGTTTTTGCTTGGTTGTATCTTTGTAATTTTCAGCTTCACTAGTTAACTTAAAATTGTCATTGTATATCATTTTGGTGTCTATAACTTTATGCTCCTGATTATGATGTTTAATAATATCGATTATATCTTCTAAAACTGTTGCAAAATTTCCCATTGATTTGACAAAAACATGAACATTTTCTTTTATATATTTTATCTGAGTTCGCTGATCATTAGACAACCTTGCAAAGATTTCTTCATTCTCGAAATTATTTTTCATAATTGCGTCGAGCTTGCCGATGTCTTTATACGAATTGTTATATTTTACCATTGCACTTTTATTAATGTTTATTTCAAATACATGTAACAATCCCTTAATAATTCTTATAGTTTTTAAAATTGTCTCACTTTCATTTCGCAATAAATCAATTTTTTGATGTAATTTGTATTTTTCTTTTGAACGCATCTTCAAATTTCCGCTCTTTTGATGATCTAATGTTGGCTCAAAGTTGTAATGTAAATCGTCATGATATAAATTAGTTTTCATATTTCTATAAAATATTTTCTTAAACAGACGCTTAATTTTGGTCATTACAGTGTATCGTTTGGGTTTATTTAGAGCCTGTGGTACATTATTGCCATCTGTAGCAATTAGTTTTTCTAATAGTGTCCTAAATTTACAAGTGTGATTAATATTGTCACGATATCTTAATTCTTCAGTTATGTTAGTGAAATTTTTGTCATTTTTGGATATTATAATTTCATATTTACTATCGTTTCTATGTTCATATTCTGTCACTTCGGGTCTGTTAGTGGTAGTGGTGGAAGTAGCTATACTATATGGCATATATTTTGTTGATAAAGTTAAATCATTGGTTGTATTTGACACATCTTCGGTATTTCTGGAGTTATTTTGTTTATCAAACGGTGTGCTAAAATTAGCTAATAACCATGAAACTGACATGCCAGTAGCATTGACAGAATCGGTGTCATCATAATGAGGAGTTGTAGAGTTAATATCAACGTTAGAAGTCGATCCACTATTCATAATAATGTTTTCGTTGTTATTAAACGTTTTGTTATCCATTATCAAAAATTCTTTATCCATATTCAGTGGTATTGCAAAAACTTCAAAAAATTCATTCGCGCTATTTGTTGTAAATGATGTATTTATAGAATTGTCTATAAAATTTATTGTCTTGTTTATTTTATCTAGCCGATTATTACCTAAAACAAAATTTTCTTTGTTAATACTGAAAGAAAAAAATATAACTTAATTTAACAACAAAATGTGTTTTAGACTTACCTTGATGATAGTTTGTAAAATTAAAATCTGATATACTTTCATTAATAGCCACTTGTCTCTTATTTCTACCGGTATTGTTTTTTCTAGTTTGACGCTTATGAGTTGTTTTTTGGCTTGGTTTCTTGCTTACTTGCTTTCCGCTTTTCATCGACTTTGATATATGTTTTGCTCTGATCATGTGTTTGTTTTCTAAATTTTTCGCATTTTTCTTATTACTTTGTTTGGGCATTGAACGTTTTTTTACTACTTTATTTGCTGGCCTCGAAGTAGTATTTGCTTTTTTCTCAAAATTCTTCATCATTTTCTGCACCGTTGACATAAATTGTTTAACAACTTTCTGAGCCACCTCTACGGTATTATTTTGATTTATCTTGAGTTTACTTGATTGTATATTTAGAGGATTATTTGTCGAAATATCCTTTTTAATAATGAGAGGATTTTTAGTCACTTTAGTATTATTTGGGACAGATTTCCTCGCTTGAAGCTTAGGGTTTGTCTTTTTAACTGCTGCAAATTTCTTAACTTTTGTTCCGTTAACGGGCATTATTTTGCGTTTATTAATAATTGATTGTTTTAATTGATTCTTTGACTGCATTACTTGATTCCGCCTCATTGGTTTGATAATAGGTTTCCTTGTAACATTCTTTGGAGGATTTTTCGTTGATTGCAATGGAAACGATTTTTTTGTTTTCGATCGTCTCTTAGCAATTCTACTCCTTGCTGGTGTTTTTTGTTTTTTCATCTGTTTCTTGCCGTTTTCTGAAATTAAATGTGGAACTTAACTTATAAAACGTACAACTTAAATGTAGAACTTAAATGTAGAAAAGCTAACTTGCTGTTGTTTTACGACAATAGAAGCAATATAGTTTGATCAAGAGAGTACAATTGTTACACCGACATCTCTCGTGGCGCCATTTTTGTATTTCAGTCGAATATCATGGGTATCAGGTGAGTTATAAATGAGGCGGCAATCTTAGTGCTCAAAGCTGGCAACACATCTGTTTCGCCTCAGATTTCTACCATTGTATATATATATATAGAGATTCACCTCTATTTTTATGAACTGTTTACATGATTGTATCTGTGGTCAGCAGTATCTTATCACCAAGTGGACTGTATATCCAACTTTAATGTATAAAAAACTATATAAGTAAAATAATATCGCTTACTATCCGGGCAGAAACTTAATATGTGACAATCCCAACGGCCATTAGCGTCACAATCACATACAGTACAACCGATACACCAATCAACTGTAACACAAAAACGTAAATATGAAATTTCAATTATTATAAGAATAAATGGTATAATGTGTGTAGCATTTATTCTTCACAATTTTTTATTCTGAAATATTGATGTTTTTAATTCTAAACTATCTGTAACCAGCGACTCCGTTTTGTGAATTAAAAAAAAAATGTAACGTGATTGTACCACGTATTAATAAAATTTAATAAAGAAAGAATTAACCAGTACAAAGATGTCATCAAAAGAAGTAACTTAAAATAGTTAACATTGTTAAAAAAATTAAAATTAAAAACTCGATTGCTTTAAACGATTTTTTGTTCATAATTTAATGCATATTTTCAGTGTGATCATGAAAATGTTGGCCCTCTCCCCTCTTTTACCATTTTTGTAGGCGCCATTTTTTAAATTATGTAGACTATGCTTTTTCCAAACTGAGACGATTCTAATATACGACGTACGATCTATATCATACATCACAATCCCTCAAGTCGTGATGGACTGTAGCGCGTTCAAAAGAAATGGACATACATACAGACAAATATACATACATTCATACACACGCTCGAAAAACATTACCCTCCTTCTGACGCAGTCGAGTAAAAATAACGAGTATTTTGTTTTAGTCAGGTGTTAATCTTTTTATATGTATATACTAAGTTCTTTCAAACCTGGAGGACACCCATCGCTGAAACTGGACTCGTAAGGCTTGCATTGTTCCGGTGATTGCTTGTTGAAAACTAAAAAATGTTATGAATAAAAGTAAATTAATGGACAAGTATGTTGAGCTCAGGAGACGAAGGGTTCCGTATCACCACTTGTATTTTTTTCATTTTTAGTATTTATTTTAATATTAGATGAAATAACAAACGAATTATCAGTCCACCTTATGAAACGGGGTCAGTGCTCACGGACATTTGTAATCAACCTGACCTAGGGGAGC
>DWLI01004815.1:0-10562 GCA_018249915.1 Cecropterus dorantes dorantes
CATCTCAGTCCTCGGGAGTAGCAACGCATCTGTGTTTGACTACAGATAGAACTTACGTTCTATATGTAGTTACTTACACATGTCCATGGACGGCAGTGACCACTCGCTATCAAGTATACTGCGTGCTAATCGTACAAAAGCGTTTCGTGAGTACCATACAATCGTGAGTTATTTAAATGTATCAACACCGATAATTTTAATCCATATGTCATTCTGCTAAACAAGAAGCAAAAGATTATATCTAGTCTAAAAAATAAAGTGCTTTCTTTAACTAACACGGAAGCTAATAATAAGAGAACGTAGGTATAAATATTGATATCAATCATTGTATGCAGATACTTAAGAATACATTGCATACACATTTTCTCTTCCCTTTGAAAATACGTGCAATTATATACAAGTGTTTAATTAAACGGCATTTAATATAACAATCGGATGTGAGTTACACCTGTGACCATAAATCTGAGAGTTATAGGACATAATTCAAGGGATGAGGTTAGAAAATTTGTAAATCTATACTTTGTTTTATAAATAATTTGTTTGGTAGAACGGGCTAATCTAATTTGTTTGGTTTGAATTGAAAAATTATTTTTGTATTGAATAGTTCATTCATTGAAGAAGGCTAAAGGCTATAACATCACGCTATGTTTGTTTGTTTTTTTTTCTTTTTTTAATAGCGGGTGAAACCGCGTAGCACACCTAAAAGATATTCAGTTTAGACATTTGGATAGTGTTATATAGAGATAACTCTGGATTTATATTATTTGTGGAATGCATAAAAGAGAAAGTTTTTATACAATTGTCACTAAGCGATAGTAAAATATAAAGACTAAAGCATAACATCTGTTTATATAATAAAATCATGTATAGTTTTAGCTTTTTTTTTGGTCGTATATGAAAATTTTAACGATACAGTTAACTGCGGTCCTAACATTATTTCTTATGATGTTATACTATTTTTTTATTATACACTATTGAAGAAGCATAAACTCCAGAAAAGATCGGAGTCTGAGGGCTAATTTGGGACGCCTCGCATTTGGGGTTAAGTATGTCTCTCTTATCACACCCTTCAGACCAGAACACAGAAGCACATAGCACTGCTGTTATTAGGCAGAAATAGCTGTAGCGATGGTGCTTCTGGAGTTGGATCACAAAGGATTTTAACACCTTGGAATATTATTATCTCCATTATCACAATTAATTGCACAATAGTGTTTTTTTTATTAAATTGTATAGATGTCTGGTCACAATACATTTATAGTGCCAAAAGAAGTAGAAACGTAGAATTTCTAATGTGCCAAAAATCAGGACATCCTCATACATAACATGGTCAACCTACTTACGGGGTTCCTTCTCACTGTGAGATTGTTAATTACGGCCACTTCCGCGATCGCCAAGGGAACTGCCGCCGGTTTTTGTGAAACACCACTATGTTTTAGGTACCGGTTTCAGTACTAGCAAGTGAGCGATGAACTGAAGATCACTATTTTAAAGCGATACGCGTATTAAGGTAACGAGTTATTCCAAAAATTACATTTTTTACCATACGCGGCAGCATTGTCAATTCTGTTTACATTCAGTTTGTCTCTTGTTCAGATTTTTCTTCGTCCCGGTTTGCAGTTGTATATTCCGTATGAAAGGAATCGATAGTCAATCAATTATTTCTTGATTTATAACATTGCGTGTAGATTCCCTTTTTGATTTTTTACGAGAAAACGTCTAATTGCCCGTTAACATTAAAAAATTGGTCAAACTTTCACGTGTGTCAAAATACCGTCATATTTTTATAGTTAAAAACAATAACATTGATAATTCGTGAACTACGTTTATACTCACGACGGCTATAGAGTTGTACATGATTATACGAGTCGTTGTCACATTATTTTTAACAACAACAATTAATATGTAATAGTAAGTAACAATAAACAATAATCTGTAATAGCGGGCTAGCATTTAAATTTGTCATATATCAGTTATAACATACAATAAATATAAAAATAATTATTCTACTACTTTCACTCGCTTATCGCATCAACATTTAATACGACACATGTCTTAATGCACCAGGGCATTGAGGCTAAACGCATCAGCCTTCCTCTGTAAGTAGGAGTTTCCGTAGTGAAGACTCTACATTTTAATTACAAAAAGCAGAGTTGTAAAGGAAAAGTTTGTTCTCGTATGTACTTAGTATATGTTCATGTCGCTTCTATATGTAACTTTCCAATAAACTAGTAAAATGAAATGAAATAAAATGAAATATCTTTATTTTGCATAGGCCTACGGTGGCACTTACAAATTGTCTATTACAATTTTTTTCTTACTCTACCACCGGATCGGAACACGACCTCAACTGAGAAGATCCGGCATGTATTATTTGTAAACACACACAAAGGCTTAATGACCTACAAAATAAACGAGGATAGGCGCGGTCCGTAAATTGGATAGCCATAGCTCATGGCTAGTTTTCGGTGATCCTGTCAGAAAAAATATTGTAACTGATAATTTGTAAGTGCTGTAGGGTTCGAATATTGAACTGTCAGTTCTGATTGTCAACACAGGAAGAGAAATTAGAAATTAATAATCACTGCTTTACGATGAAGGAAAACATCGTGAAACCTGCACACCTGAGAGTTCTCAAAAAAAAAAGAGTTCTCAAAATTGTGTGAAATCTATCAATTCGCGCTGGCCCTGTCAGCGCGATTGACTATGGCCTAAAACTCTCTCATTCTGAGAGAAGACCTGTGCCCAGCAGTGGGATAATAATGGGTTGACGTTGAAACACAAGGATCCGCACCCGTGGCCATCTGCATTTTCATTAACGATAGTATTGGACTTAGAAGTGTATGTACCTTTATAAAATAATACTGAATTTGCTAATGTAATGTCTTAAATTTTAGCGATAATTTATCCCTTTTGTTACAAGTTATTCTTGTCGAGAAACATAAAAAACAATCTTTTTATTTTTCTTGCTTTTTTATATACGAGTAGACATGTTCGTCAATCGAAATTAGAATATGTAATTAAAGATTGCTTAATCTTTAGGAAAAATAATAGATATAACGATTCACACTTTCCAAACTTAGTTTACGCCCGATAATTGAACGTGGGTGGAACATTGTTCTCTCTTGTTTGAAATATAGTAACAATAACAGTGGGTGTCTGTTACATAATTCAAACACCTTCAAATATTGACAAACTAATTTGGAATGTATGCGAGAGGCATTTTGTAAGGTGTGGGAGTATCTTCCTCACCACACCTTTCAAACAAGAATGCAACAGCTTTCGACTGTTATAAGGTACAAATACGTGTAGCTAAGTCATTAGCTTAGGTCTTAAAATTTTGATTTTTAAACAGGGCGCTTGTGGTTCGAAATGCAAGTACCTATGATTGACTTTTTAAATGTATGTGCTTATTAGACATTAATTAACTCGCTTTAACACTAAATGAAATACAATACAATACAATACAATACAATACAATACAATACAATACAATACAATACAATACAATACAAAAATCTTTATTACTACTACTGGCGGTCTTATCACTCTTCTCTCTTTCACTCTCAAAAAGCGATCTCTTCCAGACAACCTTAATGGTGAAAGAAAACATTTAAGAAACAAGAGAGGGTAGGGGTGTTCAAAAGTATATTATACCGATTTAATTAAGAAAAGAAAAAATATAAATATATATCAGCAGCTAATGTAGACGGAAAGTAGTTAAAGGATAGAAGTAACAGGAGGAAGAAGGGACAAAGGAAAGAAAGAGGAAAGAAAGAAAAGATGTATTCAAACATACATCTTTTCTTTCTTTCCTCTTTCTTATGTATGTGTGATATTATGTACATTTGATACAACATCGCTTAAACCCATTGAAGTGTGCTATACTATCCATATTGATATTAGTTTCAGAAACTTGGTAATTACTCACAGGTACAACTCATCTCTAATTACATAACACGCGTAACCACATTAATTAAGGACAAATCTATTTCGCAACGAAATGAATTTAATTTTAATTTTCATATAATATTATGTTATACAGAGACTGCAAAAACAGTTAAGGAAGAGATGCAGCAGTCTTCCTCTAAGTACGAAAATCGGCTTAAAAGCCACCCAATTGACTTGGCTGTCGATTTAACAATATGTAACTACCGTAAACGCCTTGAACGTTATCCAGAGTCTACATGCTCGGTGGTAAAATAGGAGTGCCCTACAACAAATCTGCTTATAGTCCTGGGACTAATTGCAGACGCATAATAAAAAGTATATAGTATTAAGTTTTATTATAATAAATATTTTTGATAAAAAACGGCGGAAACTTATTTGTACCCCTATTATTATGTAATGTTCGTATTATGTTCGCGATTGAACAAAAATCCATGGAATCGACTACAATAAAATTTTAAATACATTTTTAATTATTTAATCTCCATATTTACCTTCTCCACGGTTTCCTCTGTCACCGTACGACACTTTCAAAGCCCTACAAAGCTGCCGGATAAAGTATAAAGCGAAACAAAAGAGTTGTGCGTGACTAAGACCCCATGATTTACGGGCGTTGCGTGTGCCAAAAATAATATTAGCACTGCTTTAAGATATCTGGACGTAAATCACTTCACTCACTGTCAGCGATGAGCGATGATCCTTCCAAAAAATACAACATTACTGTCTTAACTCTAGTTTCATGGCTGCCATTATGCCTTTTATACGTCATAATAAAAAAACGCTTTCTACACTCATAGCCCCGGACTAGGAGTTTCTCATGTATCGCGGGTGCCACGGACACACAAAAACGTATACACAAACACCCAGACCCAGAGCAGAAATCTAAATTAATCATTTAGATGTCTGTCTGGCGAGGTATCGAACCCGAAACCCACTGCGCGTCAGACCGGTATGGTGACCGCTCCGTCACGAGGGTCGTCATGGTCGTGCTGGTATTGAGTAGTCTATATGCTGTGTTCTGATTTTAAACAGCAACGTAACTGTGTTTTGATTTGAATGACGTGTTAAACCAGAGTACCAGCCAGCCTTTTGAAAATTGCTGGATAGAGGTTTCTCCTAATAGGGGATTATACCAATAGTCACCGCGCCTGGCATGTCTGCTAGTGACCGTAGTGGCTGTTGATATTGCACAGAAAGAGAGCAACTGCCACTTTCCTGGCTTTTGTATCTTAGTCATCCTCCTATGTCATCCGCAGAAACACAGGGAATCGTGCTGTTTAATGCCAACACTACACGGCAATCAGGCAGAGTAACTAACCTCAGATGAGACTTTGACCTTAGGGTTGCTTACGGATGTCCATAGCTGGCAGTAGACACTTACCATCAGGTGGGCTGCATGCTCGTTTGCTTTTTCCATACTATAAAATATTAAAAATCGTACTACAATGCCTATTGGCACTCTTCTCTACAGTAGATACTGTAGAGAAGAGTGCCAATAGGCGCTATTCTTTAATATTCTTTAAATCAAGTGGGGAGATCCCCGTTTCATTTAAAGAAAAGTAAAACAACACATTAAAGTCTGTAGCTTATTATTATTAAGAAACCTAATAGACATGTAAAATATATCTAAGGTTTTTTTTTTGAAGTGGTAATAATTTAGATAATTTGTTAGCTGTTCGCCTATGGCAAGACACTTACCGTAAAAAGGGTTCTCCCGAAAACTTTGGCAAAGTGCGAAAATTAAAGTGTTCACTTAAGAATCGCTTTTTAACTAGATAAGTTAGACTTCAGATAAACATTGGCAACTTTAGCACTTTGGCAGTTCCACTTTATCCTATTCCAACTTAGTTCTTACGTGTAGGAACGCATCGTCAACCTCAAGTAAAATTGATCTTGTCTGGGATTGATGTGATGCTAAGTGGCCACTTACCATCAGGTAGATTGCATGCTCTCATTGCATTGCATTTACTAGTACCATATTATGAAGGTGGTAGAACTCTATGTAGTTCGAAGCACCATCGCCACGCCTATTACTGCCTAACAACAGCAGTTTTATAAGCTGTTTTGTTCTGGTCTAAAGGGTGTTGTAAGGGAGACATACTTTTCCGATGCATTCGATCTGAGTCCTCAGCAACGCATCTGTGGCTAATCTTCGGTGGGACTTTGATCTTACCTAGAGTTAACAACAGACATAAATGAGCGGCAGTAGCTACCTACCATCCGGAGGGCTGCAGGCTCGTTTGCTACGTCTACTATAAAAATATAAAAATATGACCATTTTAAAATATACATATATCTTAATAATAAAATCCAGTAAAAGTAAAAAACATTTTTTTTGATGTAGATTATTTACAAAGTCTAGTTCTAATTAAATATAGACAATACTTTACTTTTTACCGGCAACTATAACTATAGATTTAGGTTTTGAGTTTTAATCTAGGCTTTTTGGGGTGCAACACGTATTAGTTGAGGTTGGTATGGTAATGTACATTTATATAGTTAATCTATATATTAGTTAGTTTATATAGTCAGGCACATAAGTCATGTGTCGGAGAGAGCGCGGTAAATACCTACTGTATGGTTTAGAGAAATTATACAGTTTTATAATTTTTAGTTTTTTGTGCATGTGTTGAAAGCGCATCAGACCGAAATCCACTAAATTCAATTTTAATAATTGACAATTTATTGTATTAAAAAACTAACAAACTATGTGTTTGAGTATTCGATACAAAAATATATTTTTTAATTCGAACCAGTGGTTCCTGAGATTAGCCCGTTCAACCAAACGACCTCTACTGCTTTGTAATTTTAGCATAGATAGTATAGATTCATATCTTAGGATAAGATTTAGTTATTTTAGTTTGTTTTTCATTAAAATCAATCACTATCATAAGTTATTAAAAATTAAAACAGAGATAATCTATCACATACTATATTATTATATACACCATATACTTAATAGCAAATGTTATAGTTATATCCTAACTATATAGTAAAAAGCGTTTATTATTAACATAGCACAGCCCGTAAACATTACATCAGAATAGATTTGAATCCGTTTACGATTGAGCTTGACCCGGGGGATGACCGCATGTCGTAACCCAGCGGGTGAGCCGCAACTAATTTAATAGTTTGGGCACCTCCGCAGGGACTGGTCGATGCTTTTAGAGGTCAATAGCCAATTTGTTAGAATATTTACATACCTGCGAATTTATTAGCTGAATACTAGTAGGAAACGTTATTTGGTTAAGAGAACTTAACAGATACATCAAGTGAAGAATGAATTGGTATGTAGCGAAAAAACGACTTGAATTGACTTGAATTTGAATATGAATTTAAGTAAGAGTTTGAAATTAAGTATGATTTTTTTTTTATTAAGGATATAATTTTTAAGAAAATTAAGACCAAGTCCTCTCTTAATAAACGTTTACGCGGAATTCTTGAAGAGTTCAGGAACAAATTGATGTGACCAAGCAATCGCAAGCTTTATATCTCGGCTTCTCATTCTCGGCCTCCTCGGTCGAACTATTCTCGGTAAGGGAGGAAGAGTATGGTTCGACCGAGGAGGTACCACCGCCACACAAATTTCGAGCGCTAAGCACTTCTTGCGTTTCGATAGAAGGGTATGGTTGCCGGCTCATTTTGTTATGAGGCGACCAACTTAGTCCATGTGAGTACCAACGTGATTGAATTCAGTGAGTTGCTTACACATGTGGTGACCTCTCGCTAGTCATCAAATCACTTAGGCTGGTGGTAGATCTCCCTTTGCCAAAGTGTAGTTGATGAGTAGCGGGAGATCGCCACACACATGTCCAAGGGTAGTAGTGGCCACTGTTAACAACGTCATATAATAATAATAATAATAATAATAATACTTATTTATTCAAGTAACCAGACTTATTAATAATTATCTCATATAGAAAACTCTGAAGTAAATCACAGTTACTTCCTACTCCCTATTTCGGGACTAAGATGGTATTCATATTAAAGTAAGCAGGCAAACACCCTTTTCCCCCGATACACAAAGGTACTTCTAGCTAGAAATAGATGTGGCGACAGTACCTTTTCCGGCATACTTGTTTTATCATTTTGTACATAAATCAGAAACAAGATCACCTGATTAGAAAGTTACAATCGAAACACCACCAATAACTTGCTATCTATTGCTATAGTTTAGTTATAAATGACTAGCTTTGCCTCGCGGTTTTATCCGCTAGCATGTTATATAGCTTATAGTATTCCTCATTAAATTTACTATTCAACAGAAAAATAATTGTTTAATTCGAACCAGTAGTTCCTGAGATTGGCTCCTTTAACCAAACAAACTCTAGTGCTTCATAATATTAGTATAGATAATAAATGCGTTCTACACTCATAGTTCCACATTAGAACCCAGACCCAAAACAGAGTCTAAGCTCATCATTCAAATGTCTGGCCGGGTATCGAACTCGGATTCCATTACGTGTCAGACCGGTACGGTGACCGTTTCGCCACGCGGGTCGTCGAACTGTATTTTGTCTGTCTATATTGGACGAAATAGCTGCCTATCCTGTCACAGCTTAAATAGACAGGGCTGGCCGCAACTAATCCAATAATCCGCACCGAACTTCATCGTGAATTGTACCGGATACCCTGTAGCCACTAGTAGGACTGCAGCTATCTAAGGTTCTGTCTTATCTACCGTTTCTTTGGGGTCTAAGATATTATGTAATACAAATCACAAAGGAACGCTAATGATTCGTTAGACGTTGAGAGAAATATCTTTATTGTACAAATCTTATGGAAATATTCTATTGTATTGTTTTGTCTCATCCTTTTTTGTCTTCTATGTAGTTAGATATTTTATACTATGCTCTACGGCAAAGTTTAATCGTAAACAATACTTTATAATTATTGATTGACATATCTCTGATATCAATAGGAAGTTTATTAGTATTATTCATTTTGTGAAGACGAGTAACATGTGCAGAGAGATTGTAATCAACAAAATCTGTAATCAAATTGCGAAGATTTTTGAAAATGGTATAAACCTTTGTGCTTATGGCGCTTTGGTCTGAAGAGTAGGGTAATGATAGTTATCCAACGCCTCCTCACTTAGTCAAGAGTAGCCAAGTACGAGTCTATGGCCATCCTCAGATGTCATCTTCAACCCATTAATATTCCACTGCTGGGCACGGGTCTCTTACAAAGAGAGAGTTGTAGGCCAAGTCCACTGCGCTGGCCAAGCGCGAATTGGTAGACTTCACTCACCTTTGAGAATTTATTTTTTAGAGAACTCTCGGGTGTACATGTCACGATGTTTTCCTTCACCTTAAAGCAGTGATAATTAATTTCTAATACGCAGATACTTTAGAAAAATCAGTGATGCGTGCTTGGGAATCGAACCTCGGACCATCGATTGATAGGCCGAGTTTCAATCATTAGGCTATCACTCCTTAGATGAGACTTGGATTTTATGTGGCGTCAGTTATAGACGTCTTTGACTGCTGTGACTACAGCCCATCGGGTGGAGTGCATGCTACTTTCCTAAATTCATATTATTGTATCAATAAATACCCCAAATAGATTTGGAGTTTTACCTGAGTTGACTCTCATGTACGTTTCTATACTTACTAAGTACTTAGAATATCTCATATGTTTATCACACTCTTATTTGTACTACTTTTTTAAATGCTTTCTACATTCATAGCCCCACACTAGGATTTTCTCCTGAGTCGTGAATGCCATGGATAACAAGAACGAATACTCAAACACTCAGACCTGGAACAGAAATCAAAACTCATCATTCAGATGTCTGTTGCGTGTCAGGGTTAGGTGACCGCTTCACAACATGGGTCCTTTTATAAGTCGAAATGTATGCCGCTAGTAGAACCATTAAAGTATCTACCTTTGTTCATTTCCTCGCTTATGACGTCTTATTTCTGACACTTTTTTGAATAAGTCTTACTCCACGGAAAGATTAATGATCGAGATTAGGCCGTTATAAACGAGGAGCGGATTCAGTTCCACTCATCTCTATGACTTCTTTCTGTCCGCATTTTGAGAATTACGCAAATATTCGAGTAAAATGAACTTAACAAAGAAGCTTGAGGGGTAAAAACCTTTGTGAAACCTTAGAAGTAGTGAGAAAATAATATGAGAGAAATAATTCTATGATCAAAATAATACGAAGATTTTATAACTAATGATTATAACAATTTCTACACTCATAGTCTCACATTTGTATGTATTCCTTTGTTATAGGTGCTATCGTTTTAGCCAGACCCAGAACAAAGATTTAAATTTATCGTTCACATATTGGTTTTGCCGGGAATCAAATCTGAAACCTATTGCGTGCCAGTCCGGTATGGTGCATGCAAATCACATGGGTCTCAGCTATTTCGGCATAGCTAAGATTAAGTAACTTAGTACTCAGTGCCAGTAATCAGTGACTAATATCAAGTACAACTGTTCTTATTTCAGGTTGATTACACGCTTTCTACACTCATACACGCTTTCTACACTCATAGCCCCGCATTAGGAATTCTCCTGTGTCGTGGGTGCCATGGACACACAAAGACGAATACACAAACACCCAGACCCACAACAGAAATCTAAATTCATCATTCAGATGT
>DWLI01004816.1:0-10561 GCA_018249915.1 Cecropterus dorantes dorantes
GATCTGCATCGAGGCCACACGTGGATCGATGAGCGCGGCGGCGTCAGCGATCTCCCTGGTCGCTAGGCGCGTAACACCTCCACCCCCAGAGCAGCAACTATTTGAGCACCTTGAGCGAGAATTTTGCTGGCATTGAATCCTGGTCGCTGGAGCTTCCTGGGATGGCGTATACATGATTTTTCTTTACTTCTTTTTCTCCAGCAGATGTAGTGGCTCTAGCTCTTGTCCTCCTTAGGTTATATCGGATGATGAGAGTTAATCCGAAGGCGGCTATACCCCATACAATCGTGTATAGAGGAATCGTTGTATGGTGTAACGTCGAGTCTGTACGCTCCAGCTTTATAGGGTTCTGGACGATTATTCTATCTTCTAGATCATGTAGACTTCTGAGATTAATAGTATTAAGAGTTACGTGAGGAATGTTTCTGTTGTCTATTAAGTTATGATTATGGGGAATTTCGGTGATCTTCAGCGGCTGACCCTTGATCTCGTTATTGATGTTAATGATGGTAATGTCATCTGTTCGCAGAGAGCATTCGTGTGGCACGGTAGCCAGGTAGCTTCCTGATAATGATATGAACTCCCGGCGGCTACATTGAAGTTCAGCTTTCGTTGGTTGTGGGAATATGAGGGTGTAGTGACGATCATCCAACTGTTCCATTGCTTCCTTGTTGAGGCTGATTATGGTAGGGTGGCAGGACTTATCCAAGGACTGGTTAATTATAATACCCTGGATGCAATCTGGTTGTTCCCGTAGATGATGATTGCTTGTCTCTTCACAGAGAAGGTGTTGACCAAACTTCGGGCATTCAGCCTCCATGTACATGAATGTTTTCCTGTCGGTTGCCAGGTAGGGAAAGGGTGGTATGAAGGTTTGCTGAAGTTTATTAGGGACAATTGATAGTCGGTAAAATTCAAAGTTAGTAGGAGATAAAATGGGGAATTTAAATACTATACTACTATCCGTTTATTAATAAAATAACTACCAGGTTTAATTATATTGTAATAATCTCTCAATTCAGCATCTGGTATCTCATTATTATCATATACTTTTCTAAGTTTAGTAATCATACTCTCTAAATTATCTATACTTAACATGCTATGATGTGTGCTCGATGCACGAATAAAAGCTAACACATTCTCTAACCTAACTAATTCTAAGTATAAATCATCTGCATTCTCGCTGATAATAGCTAACAATTGAGCAAACTTGGCGAACTTTACTTCCGAAAAATTACGTTTATCTAAAATTAACATTAGGGTTTCATTAATTTTTTGTTGGTTTTCTACTAGACTACTTATTATTTGAGTATATTGAGACATCCAATCTTTATTAAGACTAATGTGACTGTTTAGTTCGGAAGATAATTTTTCTTCATTGTTGTCTAATAATCTAATAGCTTTATTATAATTTTCGGCATCGGTATGATCTAAGTTACCAGTTACACTTTTAATAAGGGATCCTAGCCCGTCGATCAATCCTCTTTTAGCACGATTAGGTTCTAAACTCTTTAGTTGGGAAGCTATCTTAGTTAATTTAGAATCTAAGTAATCTATCTGCAACTCAAATAATGGAAGAGTATTGTCATCCAGTTTAGTTCTGAAAAGGCTTAGTTGGGTGTTAATACAGTCAAGTTGTCGTTCTAAATCAGAGAGTTCAATATACTGTATAAAAGAGTGGTATTGGGTAATGAGTTTAGCTTGTCCAAGTTTAAAGGGTAAGAGTCCAGGTCCATTGTCAAGTTGCTCAAGTCGTATCTCGGTTGCCACTGTCAAGCAGAGTAACGGCAATAGTCGAATCCTGTAACAATTTTTTCGTCTTAGGCACTCGCTTTAGTCGTGATTTGGCTATGGGGTTTTTCTTTTTAGTCGTATATATATGGATAGGGAGGTCGGCAAGTACAGTGTCCTGGGTGTTACGCGGAGCTAACTTTTGTCGGCTAGCTAACGGGTTTTTAATGAAAACCTGCTGGTCTGGCTGATATTCAACTTCTATCTCGCGATCTTTATTTCTATGAGCCATTAGGTCAGTACGTTCAACTGTAGTGTGATCGTTAATGAGCTCGAATACGATTTTCATCTGGTCGCGATGGGTACGAATATACTGTTGCATGAGGTGCTCTGTTAGGTCAATGTCCAAGGGGTCTCTAGGGTCAAAGTGCCCTCTAACTATGTCGTGCGGTCTACACTTGGTAAAACTATGAACTGAACTATTATAGGCTAGCAACGCATATGGCATTTGGTCAATCGTCGGTTCGTCTTTTTGTTTCAGTCGCAGTATACGTAAGTGTTCCAGTAATGTCGAATGGAATCGTTCCACTATACCATTATTATTAGGGGAGTTAGCTAAGGTCTTATGATGGTTGATTTTATGTAGCCTTGTAAATTCATAAAAGAGTTGGTTAGTGAACTCGGTCCCATTGTCGGTAATTATAGTCAGTGGTAGTCCATGGTGAGTACAGTAAGTCAGTAGTCCCTGTATGATGCTAACTGCTGTACCATCACGCAGATGGTAGGCTTGTCCGTACTTCGAAAAAGAGTCGACAAAGGTCAAGTACTTCTCGTTCTGTGCTGTGAATAAATCTATGTGAACTATTTCGAGGGGTTTGGTAGCAGGTGGTACAATGTTAAATTGAGGTCTAATAGGATTTCTGTCGTATTTGGCCTGACCACAAACAGTGCATTCGTTGATATACTTAGAAATTTCCTCTTTCATTTTGGGCCAGTAGTAACGACGGGACAAAGCTAAATAACATTCATTAATGCCTCTATGATTTGTCTTGCCTTCGTGGTAATGCTTGATTATTTCCTGCTGTCTTAAATATTCTTTTACGTCTTCTAGCTCAGTTTTTGCTAAAACTAAGTTCATAGAAGAGCTTTTAAAATTACGTTGAAGAATGGGGATGATTGAGTACATTCCTAACGGTGGTGAAATTTTAAGGGCGGTTTTAATTTTGGGGTTAACATATTCTTTAATTGCATTAACTACATCTTGTTCTAAGGTCGATTCTGAAACTTGTATGTGTGTCCGTGTGTGAGTCTCAAATGGTTTAGTCGCTGTCGTTCGTCGTTTAATGTCACCTACAATGGTAAATTTGTCTGTGGAATTTATTCAGTGGTTCGTGAGTGATTGGTATCTCCAGGATGGGATCTTCGTCTGGTGTATGAATTGTAGCGGTAGAGGAACTAGGGGGTTCAGGTCTAACTGAGAGGTCTATTCCACACTCTTGGAGAAGGGATTCGATCTCTTCGTTATTAATTTGAACACGCGACAATGCATCTGCGTTGGTATTACATTTCCCTTTTTTATAGATGATCGTATAGTCGTACTCACTAAGTTTAAGTCGCCATCTAGTCAGTCTAGAGTTAGGTTCTTTAAGGTTCATAATCCACTGAAGGGGTTTATGATCTGTTAGGATTTTAAATTTACGGCCAAATAAGTAGGGTCTAAAATACTTTGTAGCCCAAACAATAGCTAAGAGTTCTTTTTCGATGGTACTGTAATTTAATTCGCTATCGTTTAGAGTCCTGGAGGCGTAACAAATCGGTTTATCACAACCTACTGAACCTTGGGAAAGAACGGCTCCTATAGCTACGTTTGAAGCGTCTGTCGTCAATATGAAGTCTTTAGTAAAGTCAGGGTACTGAAGTATAGGGTCGTTAGTCAGCAAAGTCTTACAAGTCTCAAAGCAATTTACATAGTCGGTATCTAAAGTAATCTTATTCGATTTCTTTAGGCATCTAGTCATAGGTTTTGTAATACGTGCAAAGTCGGGTATGAATTTTCTGTAATATCGTAAGAGTCCTAGAAATTGTTTGATCTCTTTAGGGGTCTTAGGTAAGGGGTAGCTTTGTATAGCTCTAATTTTGTCGGGGTTAGGTTTAATACCGTCTCTCGTAATTACATGGCCAAGATATGCAGTTTCTACCTTTAAAAATTCGGACTTGTCCATCTGTATTTTAAAATTCGATTCACGCAGTCTACAAAAAACCTTTTCGAGATTAATTATGTGTTCTTGAAGAGATGTAATGAACACAATAATATCGTCTAGATAAACTAAGCAAATCTCATTCTGCAATCCTCGGAGTACGTTATCCATTACTCGTTGGAACGTCGAAGGAGAGTTTTTTAAGCCCATGGGCATGCGAAGGAATTCGAAATGTCCATGTTCTACGTTGAAAGCTGTCTTAGAGATATCACTGGG
Organism: Cecropterus dorantes dorantes; assembly: GCA_018249915.1. NCBI lineage: Eukaryota > Metazoa > Arthropoda > Insecta > Lepidoptera > Hesperiidae > Cecropterus > Cecropterus dorantes. The sequence goes on from DWLI01004816.1 coordinate 4,206, forward strand.
GTTCATCTCAACTTGGTAAAAGCCTGATGCTAAGTCAAGGGTCGTAAAGTATTGGCACCTACCAAGTTTGTCAAGTACGTCCGTTATGTTCGGTATAGGATACTTGTCGTCTATAGTCTTGTCATTGAGTTTTCTAAACTCAACTACAAGTCTCCATTTCTGTCTACTAGACGCGTCTGCCTTCTTGGGGACTACCCAGATGGGAGAGCTCCACGCTGAATCTGATGGTCGGATAATACCTTGCTCGAGCATCTTGGAGATCTGATCTCTGACCTCCTGACGGTGTATATGAGGATATCTGTAACTTTTTGTATGTACTGGGATTTCGTCATGAGTCCTAATATGATGTTTGATCTTGTTGGTGAAAGTGAGGGGCTCGCCTTCAATATAAAATACGTCGGCATAATGACCACATAACGACTGTAAATTGGCTCGTTCCTCAGCATTCAAATGACCTGTTCTAAGGCGGGATAATACGTTCTTAACACGGTCTGGGTCTTGTTCGGTTCGCATGCACTCAACATTGCAAACGTCGATCTGAATTGGACTGTCAAAAGTAATAGTCACGTCGTTGTCTGTCGCGTTTTTTATTTCTACCATACAAGTCCTATCTGTCACTGTCGTGATACATTCAGAGATAATACAGTTACATAAGGATTGTTCTGGAATTATTATGTCACCATCGGGATAGGAAATAGGAATGCTAATTAAGCGGGAAGAATTGGGAGGAATACATTCGCGAGAACTCGGTTTCTTACATTGATAACGTAATAAAGGTATGCTTGCATTCTCGGTGAATAAAACGTTATGCTTAAGATCTATTTTACAATTTTCTAATAGATCCAACCCTATAAGACCATCAAAGTAAGTATGAAATTTATAGATAAATAACTTGATATCTTTTTTATGTTAAACTCTTGGAAACTAGGTATTGTAATTGAATAATCATGAACGCTCGTTATTTGCGAATTAGTCACTTCAAACGGATCATAATTTTGAATTACGTGCGAATAAAATTTTTCAACGGCTTCTGGACTTATAAACGATTGATTCGCGCCGGTATCTATGAGAAACTTAAGAGGAGGGTCATGTATTTGAATAAAAGGTAGTTCTTTCTTAGAATGCAAATTTAACTCTATTTTGGTTTTACATTGTGACGGCTCTTGGGAAAATCCTGCTCCTGCTGGCTGGTGGAAAGCGGTATTGACTCAATGGGAAGGTTAGGAGATGAGTTATAATACTGGGGTTCGTTCTCGTACGGTAACTGTGTATTCTCGTAGTCGTAGTAAGTATAATTATATGAGTCCGTGTAGTTGTTCTGGTCGTCGTTATAATAGTCGTAGTAACTACTATAATCGTCATAAGTTTCGTTAAAATTCATCTCTCTAGTTTTAAAGTAATTAGACGCAGGGGGATTACCGTGACGCTGCCAGTCATGTCCTGGGATTCTAGGTTGCAAGGGCTTAGGTATGAAGTGACTTACTCCACTCATTGGCTTAGGGCCATTATGGTTAGGTTGTGGATTTCTAGGCGGGATTGTAAATCCGGGATTATTATAACGAGGAGGTGGCGCACCGAACATTCTTTGGGTATTAGTAGGCATGCGATGTTGCTGTATGGGTGAATTAAATTTAAAAGGTTGGGGCGGGGGCCTCATAGGCTGCTGCCCCAAAGGTGTTGTCCACTTGGGTGCAGGTATATGAAAGTTTTCTGCTGGACGTGGTGGTGGAAACGAATTAGAGGGAAGAATTGCAGGGATTTTATGATTAACTTGATACTTATGAGGATCGTGTCGCTGTTGTAAGTACAATATGTTAAGTTCCTCTTGAACATATTCGAGCGCCTTCTCGATAGTACCGGGACGCATGCAACGTATACGAGAACCTAATGGTTCTTTTAAGCCACGTACAAACGCCTGCATCGTCACTTTTTTATAGAGGTCGCGTTTAGCAGCCACCGTGGTCTCTAAGGTCTCGTGTAATGTCACGTATGTCATAATGGTACTGAACAAAGTCATACAGTGGTCATAGAACTCTTGGGGAGATTTGTTACCCTGGGTAGCGAGGGAAAGGTCATTGTATAAAGTCGACTCGTCACGTTGGTCGGAAAAGTTATTAATTAAGCTTGCGCGGATACCTGCCCAACTATCTGGTATGCCGTTAGAGTTGATCGTACAAGCGGCGGTTCCAGTTATCTTATTTAAAATGCCATTTAACAAACATATATTAGAAAATTCGTTTCCTTGGACAGGGCTTACATACTTAGCAACAACCTGGTCACATATCTTAATAAATCGAGTTAAGATGTTGGGGTTTCCGTCAAAATCAGGTACAAGACGGAGAGCTTTAAAGATAGTGTCTGGTTCAACGGCCATAGTGGTTATTAAATTATTCGAACTAAAATTATCTACTTGTAAATTAACTAAAATTATCATTTGATGTGTCACTGCTCGTACGATAATGACCTATTACTTTTTGCTCTTTTAAAATAATTGAAATAGTGATTTAAAGAAAGTATATGGTGATAAACTATACATCCGTGAATAGCTTAAAAGACGAGCTTTCTTTTGGTGCAAACAGTTTTTACATACTCATTAGAAACAAAAAGTTATAAGTGTTTTAAATTCAAAATTTTTAATAACTAACGAACTACGTCCAAGCAATCGCGCGAGCGCAACCGAATGAGTCATCGTTGCAACGAAGTGCCGCATTCAAGTGATCAAGTGCGCTTGCCCGTCACCGTGCTCCGTTTAATACCGAGTTAAGTACAAGTCTACGATTTTTCGTCAACTAATATATCATACATATTACTATGTCGCAACTGAAAATTAAATTTGGCTGTTGTGAGCGCCAGACCACATCGACAAGCTACCTAACCTGTGTACTCTGCAATCTTAAATATCATCTTAATTGTGTTAGTATTAAGAAAGGGCTGAAGGACTTATCGGAGGATTTTAAGTCGCAATGGTTATGCCCATGCTGCCATAGCAAGCAGCCTAAATCGGATAATACAAATACGCCAATTCGCTTAGCCGAACATAGCCAATCACCTGAATCTATGATCAACATCAATACTAGGAAACGAGGTGTATTTGCACAGAACTCCGCATCCGAAGTACCAATCGACAGCATTCGTCAAATAGTCAGGGAAGAACTTCAAAATTTACTGGATAATTTTAAAACTAATATATTTACACAATTTGAACTTAAAACCAAAGAACTTCTTGATAGTTTTAACCGGGTTTCGGAATCATTAAGTGCAATTGAGAAACAGCAGGAGTTAAATACAGCCCAAGTAAGACAGCTTAAGACCGAAAACGAAGCACTGCAAAACACCGTGACGGACCTTAATTCAAGGATTGCTCGCATTGAACAACACTCGCGAGCCAGTAACTTAGAAGTTCAAAATATACCTGAAAACAAGTCTGAAAACCTGATTACTCTAACAAAGCAAGTTGCTGCCGCTGCTAATTATAAGTTAAACGAGTCGGACATCCATCTTTGTACAAGAGTTGCTAAATTAAATAGTGATAGCCTACGTCCAAGGTCCGTGATTATCAAATTCAGCTCCCCAAGGATTAGAGACGACTTTCTTGCAGCAACACGTAGATTCAATAAGGCAAGATCCGCAACTGATAAGCTGAACACATCCCACATTGGAATAAGTGGAACCAAAAAGCCAATCTTCGTCCTTGAACATCTTTCACCATCACAAAAAGCCCTACACGCAGCAACACGAATTAGGGCTAAAGAACTAAATTACAAGTTTGTATGGGTAAAGGGAAGTAAGATATTTGTGCGTAAAACCGAAACTTCTGAATACAGATTAATTAAGAGTAGTGAAGACGTATCCAAACTAACTTAATATTGTAATTAACTTATATCTTAAATAGCTACTTGATATATCTGCCATTGTTTGCATTGTGTACCTGTCGTTTTCGTTTTAATTTTATTTAATTCTTGTTATTTTTTTTAATATTTTTATTTAAATAGTATGTCAAAAGATAACATTACTATCTACTACCAGAATGTGAGAGGTTTAAAGTCAAACGCAGTTGAGGTACGTCAACAAATTCTAAATAATAACTACGATGTCTACATATTAACAGAGACTTGGCTTAACAGTGGATGTTACGACTCTGAAATATTTGAACAGGGTTATATCATATACAGGCGTGATCGCGAAACTTCTTCTATTTCAAATGCCGTTAAGGGTGGAGGAGTTCTTATAGCAGTGTCGGATAAACTGTTTTCGAAACGGATCTTAGAGTGGGAAAGTGACTGTGAAGATCTTTGGGTTTCAATTGCTACCACTAGTACTGGAAGAGATTCAAAAGTCTCTACAATTTATTTGTGTGCTGTATACTTACCACCGCCAGTAACCAATGAAAGTCTAAAAGTTTTTATTGATAAAACTAGTGAAAATTTAGAATCATGCGTTAATCGTCAATGCACTTTGATAGTAGGTGATTTTAACATGAGCGGCATATCTTGGCTCATCGATGAATGTAATGAAACTGGTAACTGTATGAAACCCTCGGGATACGAAAACCGTGAGTTACTTTGCAAGTTCATTGATTTTTTGACATTCAATGACCTAAAACAATTTAATTATGTTACTAACAAGCAGGATAAAATGCTAGATTTGGTACTTAGTTGTGCAGGCAAATTAAAAATTTCGGAATGTCTGCACCCCATAAGAAATATCGATCAGTTTCACCCCCCTCTTGAAATTAAGTTGGAAATTAGAAAAATCTGTAAAAATATACCACCGACCTCTCACCACAATTTCTATAAAGCCGACTATGTATCAATCAATGAATATTTAGAGTCCGTTACATGGGAGGAAGAATTCAGTACCTGTAGAAATATAAATGAGATGGTAAATAAATTCTACGAAATATTACATCGTGCTATCGTAAAATTTGTTCCTATGACCAAAGCAAAAAACCGTAAATATCCTGTCTGGTTTTCTCGCCATCTTATATATTTATTTAAGCAGAAGAATAAATACCATAAAAAATTTAAAAAATATAAAAATCCCCTAGACGAAATTGAATTTGAATACTTAAGAGACGACTGCAGCAGGTTAACTAAAATCTGTTATAATAAGTACATTATTGGACTGGAAAATGAACTTATGAAAAATCCGAAAAGGTTTTGGACACATGTGAAAAATATCCGTAGTAATGACACGTCTTATCCTGGCGCTATGACATTAAATAACTATACATCATCTAACCCTGACGATATTCCAGATATGTTCGGCAATCATTTTGCGTCTGTTTATGAAAACGATAACGAAAACAACACTCTCATTAACAATTTAATATCAAAAACTGAACCACTAGATACTTTAGGACATTTTGAATTTTCTCCGGAAGAAATAAGAAAAACACTTAAGAGAATGGACACCACTAAGGGCAAAGGCCCAGATAACATTCATCCACTTTTTTTGGTTAACTGTGCAAATATACTATGTTTCCCGCTTGCATATTTGTTTAACCAATCACTTCAGGTAGGAGTTTTTCCAGATGCATGGAAGGTAGCAAGAGTGGTACCTATATACAAAAGTGGAAAGAAGGATCAGATTACTAATTATCGGCCAATTTCTATCATATCTGCTATATCAAAGTTATTTGAATCCCTGGTACATACTGTTATCTGCTCACATGTGCACAAATATATTACCACAAAGCAGCATGGATTTATGGCTAAACGATCAACCAATACAAATCTAACTCTATTTATATCGGAATTAAAAGAAACAGTAGACTTAAATTTACAGGTGGATGCAATCTACACTGACTTCTCAAAAGCCTTCGATAAAGTGAATCATAAAATTCTCGTTAATAAACTGTATGCATTTGGAATTACTGATAATTTGCTTATGTGGTGTACATCTTACCTTACAAATAGATCGTTACGAGTTGTGGTAAACGGAAAAGAATCCCAAGCATTTGGAGCTCCCTCTGGTATACCACAGGGTTCTATATTGGGGCCTCTGTTTTTCAATGTCTTCATCAATGATATAACGCGTGTTGTGAAGCATAGCGACGTCTATCTATTTGCAGATGACCTTAAATTGGCAAAGACAGTGAAGAGCAAATCAGATATAAAATGCCTTCAGGATGACATCAACAACATTCAGGAATGGTGTACCAAAAATAAAATGTTTTTGAACACATCCAAATGTCAACACATAAAGTATGCCAGGAAGCGCTGCATTTTACAATCTGAATATTTTATTGACGGCAAAAGACTAGTGGAAGTTCCTAGCATTCGAGACCTGGGCATTCAAACAGACGGTAAACTACGTTTTTCGGAGCATATTGACAAAATTATAGTTGAAGCAAA
>DWLI01004817.1:0-10559 GCA_018249915.1 Cecropterus dorantes dorantes
CGATAAGTTGTTGCATGAGTAACAAACTTCCATACATTCTCATAAACTTTTACCTTATAATATTTCAGATTCTAACGTACACTTTGTACTTGAGAAACAAGCAACCTCCCCTTATTTTAGGCGAGTAGAGAAGAATCTTTAAATAAGAATACTATTTTTGTTTTTTTTTTGTTTATTAATTTTGAAATCTATTACGACCCCCCACCCTAATATTAGGCGAAAAAAAATACCATACACTAACCTTTGTTTTTCGCTGACCACAGCTTAAAGACGTCTGTAATAACTGTACTGTACTTCAGGTTGGCAACCTTAAGTACAGTACAGTTATTATAATAATGTGGCCCTACCTTTAATAACTAATTTAGCTCGAGTAAGGCCACATCCTGCTAATAGGAACACAGCAGCGCTTAACACTACTAATATAAATTAGACATAGGCGTGGCGTAAGTGCTGCCAGAGTCGAATCAAAAAGATTTGTGTCCCATTCAGATTTATTTTTTAGGGTCTAATTGTGACGAGTTTTTTTTAAAGGGTATCAGCCCTTAAGGGTTACTACCGCCCATGAACATTTGTAAGCAACTTCATGTAAAACTGGGGTTCTATCTGAACTCGATCACAGATGCGTTGCTACTCCCGAGAAGTAAGATGGTCGCTTCATATATAAATGAGCCGGTAACCAGTCTTCCACCAAAACGCAAGAACTGCTTCACGCTAGAAATAAGTGTAGCGGTGGTTCCCCGGTTGAACTACACTGGCTCTACCACCTGGTATAGGAGTTCTGCCTCAATAAATGAGAATTGGTTTAAATCTTTACTTCCCATGGTCTTGGATCCCCAGTTGCCCACGTAAGACTCGACGGATTAAGTTGGCGTGACAAAAATATCGGCATTCATCACTGAAGAACATGAACATGAAAATGTTGAGTGCGGATACATTTGTAAATATTACGTGAATCATAATAAATTAACTCATAATTTCTTATTTAAGGAGGCGGTTTAGAACCCCTAAAGATCGCTGGATCATATCGATCGGTGCTACGGTTACCGTTACGAAGGGTAACAGTGTCGGACTACGGTGCCTACAAGTGTGTTTCCAAGAATTCGTTGGGGGACACCGAGGGAACTATAAAACTGTATCGTAAGTTACATAGCTTTAGATTTTTGTTAGATATAACATATGGAACTATTGTGTGAATGTTGAGTTCATACTTTAAAATGTTCAGTTTTAAAATTGAGGATTTTTCGATTTCACGTATTATTTATTATTTTCACGCATATTAATTTTTTTTTCTAATCATGTTATCGTGCGAATATGTTCAAAGATTTGTTAAAGACATGAAACTTAACTGAATTTCATTAACGTGGAGAATTATAGCACAAGCTTCTCTTATCAGAGATACGGGTCTTCATGTCTACTGTATGATAGATCTTGTAGCATGTTAGAGTTAAGAGTAATTTGGAGCTGATTACCAATTTTCTAGGGATGTACCTATTTCTCCTGACAAAGGCATTTCTTTAATGCGTAGTAGGATTGTCCCAGCTACTGAATATAGCTTAAGTTACCTCTTGTTGGGAATGTATAAATTTTTAAAGTGTTACATAGAAGTATATTTGATAATTCATGCTATCGACAACTTCAACATTTTTATTCATCAATTTTTTCAAATATATACGGATTTAGTTTTTGTACATGCTTTTATTTATGTTAGTTAAGTAACATTATACGAACGTATTCAAACAGTGCTTTACAAGTAAAATACGTGGACTGCATTGAAATCTAGTTTCGGTTAATTACATACGTATTTAATGTGAAACACAAATTTTGAACAATAAACTGTTCTAAATAGACGCGAGTTTGGCTAATTTGTCTTTGAAGACAATTTAATTTATTATGCACACAGGCACTGCATTAACGTCAACTTGCAATGCAATGGCAATTTGTATCCCATATTGTCTGTGGTTCATTACGATAAGTTACTGCAATTACGACATTACATAATTAAATGTATATGTAGAATAGTGCTAAGAGATAGGTACACACGTGTATTTCTTACAAGTGATTACTTCTTAAAAAAATCAATTCTCGTTCATTTCTTGCTCAAAAAGTTTAACCTTACACAAAATTAAGAGCCAATTTTTGAGATCAAATCGAAATAAACACATAAACGATAATTAACTGAAAAAAATGTCTTTTTTGTTGACGTATGTTGTTAATAAAACGAGAATTTATCTTTCAACCTTCCTCTCCGTTTGCCCTATGTGGGCAAGAATCTAAAAATATCACGTATAATAATATTCATTATTTTAATATAATTTAACATTCGTTCCTTTGTGCCGTATTAAAAGAAACTCGAGATTCTATTTAATTCCGTGGTGCGTAATTAAACATGACTGCCTACATAAATAAGAAACTGTTTACTCGGAATAAATAAATGAAGTTATTTTTATTACATTTTTCTAGCTATGCCACCTCCTCCGATGGATAATAGAAATGGTGAGTAATTTTTTATCTGTTGTCTTTGCGTTAATTTATATTATTTTATGATAATAATATGTAATGGGTAAAATCCTACTTTCAGTTGTCCAAAGGCTAAATATTATGGCGGACAGATCGTCAGAGAGTACGCCTTACGGAACGCAGGGTGTGTATACTTTACAAATCCAAATTGTATCCCTTTTAGAATTTAGTTATGCATCGTTAGTGACAATCTCAGTTAAATAAATAAAAATACTTTATAACGATGCGAGACTATTCATAGCTAATAATACCCTTGAAAAATACTGGAGCGATTCTAGTTAAGTTATTCTTCAGATGCTTAATGTAAAAATATTTCAATCCGAGAGTAACCGGGGCCTTCAGTATTAAATAACGTTGTTATTGCTGTAACTTAGTGATTCATCTAGTTAACCTACTAAAGCTCGAATTTTATTCTTCCAATAAAATTTGTTGCGGAAACAAGCAGTTGACCTCAATTCAATCAACATTCGTTCTTTAAAGTTGTCGATGTAAAATCGTTTGATAGAAAATGCCAGCATTATGTCAGCTTGTTAGTCTAAATGTTTCGGTTCGGGGAATCCATACTCTGTAAAATAATATATGACGTAGCGCAGGAGGCTTTTGCGATGCCTGGGGATGTTTCATTGTTACATCTATCAACGAAATCAAGTACGTACGTTGTTGACGGGTTTCAGGTTTGTCAGTTATGAATACTTATTATTTGATGGGATTTGATGTAAAGTTTTTATCACCAAACTAAAATCCTTTTTTTATAGTATTTGCTAACAAAATTAGCGGTCTTTGAAATAATCTTAAAACGTCAAATAATCTCGGTTTCGAATTGAATATCAAAAATATACTCCACAGTAGGTGTTTACTTAATAGATTAAAATAATATGAATCATCGTATGAATCAGTTAGTCATCCAGATATTTTTACATATCATTATTAGAATTGTAATTTAAAATGCTTTTATAATTAAATCACCTTTTCGTAGCATTTTCTCAGTGGTTGCTTGCCAAGACAGATTATTTTACTAACTGTAATTTTGGTATTTTATTTCGGGGGTGGAAAAGAAATTATTTTGATAAAAAGGATGTACAGACTAATTAGCGGAATGTTTTTAGATTTCAGATTACAAGATTACAACAACGCGGCGAAATTCTCCGGGAATTACTGCTTTTTTGGATTTTTGTTATCATTAGTATTAACTATGAAATTGCTACCCAGCTATTGTTAAATTATTTAAATAGAAAAAAAAAACTTATTTTTTAGTTTGTTGTTTTATTCTTGGTGGAATTGGATAAGTTTTAGTCAAATGGAACCTAAAGTATGGCGAGTCATGCATATGAATCTCCTTGAAATAATTTTTGACGTCCTGTGTCTATATGCCCCTGGTTTGCATGAGATGTAAATTTCGATTTAAATTTCATAAAAAATATGCAAACTACCTTGTTACATTTTGTGAAGCCTTTTACAATGTCAAAATCGTCAAAACAACTTCGGTTGGTGATTTCATGTTTGTATAATTTAGAAGTTTGATATACATTTATTGCCTAATTTGCTATTTTCTTCAGCTTCCGGTACTAATTACAAATAATTAATATACACGAAATTATACCCCGACTTACGCGAATTCGACTTACGCGGATAATACTTAGTCCCACCTATCGCGTAAGTTCGGGTTATTATGTAATTAATTTTATCTTTTTTTAACTTAATTTTATCTGGCTATCCCGTAATGTGGTTCATTTAAGCAGCGATATGTTAACGCAGAATTCTATAGTAACATAACGCTTCAGCGTAACCGCATTTGTTACAGAATTCCGTTACAAAATGTGGTTTACGCATTTGCTAATATTTTGGGAGTGTGCAGTCCACATAAGAATAACAAAAGGGACATTTTTATCTAAATTTATTCACCTACAAATACTGTAGAATAGAGAGGTTCTTCAGTATATCTACTGTAACAGTGCGTAGGGCTATGTTACACTCCTTGCTTGTTTAGTACAAACTATTGCTTTGATCGGTACTAGACTGAATCGGATTTATAATAATGTTTTTTTTGTTGTAACGTTAACAAATTATCAAAAAAGATATGGTTCTTTTTTGCCCATGAATTAGATATTTTCTGAATAGTAGGTATATTTTTATGTTTTTTGAATTTTGTACTTCACTTTTGTTAGTGTATTATTTAGAAAATACTGTCATTTGTACGAATACAAATATGATTATGAACGATATAATATTGACGTGATTGTACGTGGACATTTTTTGTACGGTTAAAAATTGATATGATATGATACTTTGATACATAGTGTGGTCGACTTCTTTAATATTTACATCGTATTTCTTCTGTTTTGTAAAAGCAATGACAGCAAAAACATGCTTATAGATATTTGTTACCAATAGTATTGAAAGTCTGAAGTTGGTCGTAAGTGAGCTAAAAGGCATACCAAAACTGAGTAAAACTCATTTAGATCCCGCCTTATGACGGAACAAAGCAGTACGAGCCTTAATAAAGACACACCTAACGGACGAAGGATGTCGATCATCCTGATTGACCAATTCAGAAAATTTTCAAAATAAACCATAATATGATAATTTTGGCTTTCAAATTTATCTTTAGAAGTATACATTACAGTTAATATCTTTTACGACCAGATAACTCTATGGTTTAACTTTTTTCACTGACTTTATGTCTCAAATTGGGCATAATATTTTAAGTTATAATATTTTAGAACACGTTTAATGAGAGGTGTTTTCGATGGATTCTGTAGGATGTTATTCAATATCATGATTTGCCTTTCAGCTTTATAAGAATATTGTTATAATTTATTAGTAAAATTTAATGTTTTGTTATCTGTAAATCAAGTAATAAATAATTACTTTGAAATAGTATCATAGATTAAAAATATTATGATCAAAGACAATTATTTATGTTCGTGAAATATATTGGCACTTCTTTTAATTGTAAATTTAGTCTTAGCGGCTTCTCTTAATGCAATGTCCTTGTACGATGTCCGTCAGAGTTTGCTTCGAAAGTGCCCTCAAAGTATCGATTCTATTCAAAATTAAGTCATGGCTTAAAAAAGATCTCAATTTTTATTATGTTTAATGTTTTTGTTTGGCACTTGAACATAATGTGGACAGAAGATACATGACATTGACAAAGGATTTGTATTAAAATATTATTTTTGTGGAATTTGTATTGTTTCTAAGTGTTTATTGCTGTAATATATCTAATCGTATCCATTGGTAACAATATTAAAAGTGTATTTTTTTGCTATTAACATTATTAGTAATATTGATAATTTGTATTTTCGTATTTATTCATATTATATATGTTGTTGCAAATTATTAGCTAATATATAATTTAAAATTTTGTTTTATTATAGAAAAATATTAGATACATTATTTCTTGAAATTATTTTCTTAACGTTAACTAGTCAATAATAATACGTATGCCTATTATTATTACAATTATTATAGACATAAATCAAATGTAGATTATCTAAAATTCTACCTGAGGCAACATATCTTCAATTCTAAATATTAAGCTTGAATTAGCGGTAAAATAAATCTATTAGGGAAGTAAAATTGTATAGCTGAAAAAATGAAAGTATTACTAACTATAGACTGAGTTTAATGAAAATGTGGCTTGTACATAGGGGAGCGTAGACTGTAATATATCTGATTATGCTTGATTTAAATACGAGATAAATAATTTCGGAGGCAGTCAATTATGCAAACAAAGACATTTATTAGACTTAAATTGCTTAATGTAGTATATATATTATTTATTCTTCGACGCCGCAGACTCGGAGATAACTGTAATTTGAAATTATTTGATTTATCGATATTGTAAGAAATAGAATGTATGAACAAACAAATGCTTTATTCAGCAAAGTATTTATCACTACGTCCCCATTGTTGTAAAACCCAATATCATTTGGGAATGATAGGGGGTTTTACTTTATGACTTTTTACTGTATGCATCTTTATTAAGCTGTTTAATATAACTCTTGGGTTGAGTTGTCATCTAAATTATAGAAAAAGTAGGTTCGAAACTCATTTGCCTATTAGAACTTAAGTTATTTTTATAGAAATAATTTAGTTGTACATATGGACCATTGTCGCTATTACTTAAAAATAAATGAAATAAAATATAAACTTGTTTTATTTAATTTTTCTTTACGGACAAATTATTAATTAGCTATTAGATTGTGTTTTATAGCTACTAAGTTATAAACGATAGTAGGTTAAAAGTTCATAGAAACTATCTTGAAAGACTTCGAACCACCACCACCACAATTGTTTTCTTATGACAATCATATTAATGAAAGCTAACTGTAGTTTGACAGGCGTGGTAAGGGAGAGATACATGTTTCTAAGATTCCAACTTACTCCTTAGTGATAGCAAAACGTTCATGGCCGAGTCCAATCTGGACTTGACAAGAAAATTTTAATTTCTTTTAGCAGTGGTTACTCATTTTCAAGAGTATTGTATGTACGTTTCCTACTTTTACAATAAATAAATAAGTAAGCTGTGTACTAGTTTGTGTTTTAAAAATTTTAAAGGCTCCGTGGTAGCCATCCAAAGTCAGTGCTGTATACAATATATTGTAAAAAAGCGTTAAATTCGCGAATTTAACCACGGGCCCGTAAAACACACAAATAAATTTAACGTATCTACCATCGTATACGTCTATCGAAGACCATAAATTTGATTTTTACTCCAATAAAAGCATAAACACGAATATGTCGAAAAAATTAAAACGTTAAGATTTTTGTGAAAATGTTTACTTTACTCTCTTTTTATATTCAAGTAACCAAGATATTAGCTTAAAAAAACAATTTATAGATTACTTCTGTCCTTTATCTATTTAAATATAGGTATTTATTGTTTTACGAATTATAAATAAATAAAGGAGAAGCTATCGTGATTAAAGTTATGAAAATGTGCTTTCTTGTTATACACAATGTAAATTCTCTTTGTCTAAAACTAAATGGTATACTAAAGCGAACGTTGTCAAATAACTGGGTGCATATTTCGTTTTAAGAGATATCCTCGAGAAGAATGGAGTGCATTCGGCCTTAAATTTACTTCAAATTTGGATTATATCTTGTATTTTTCTATTTAGGTCACTGTTTTATTATACATATACAATTCATATATTATACATACATAATTCCCCTGTTGCACGTTGCATCTTTGTCATCTTCCGTCATGAACATTTTGACAAACTTCAATTTTTATTTAATTTTTTTACCCGATTGCGTCAGCAGGAGGGTGATTTTTTCAAGTGTATGTATGACACATTAGTAGAAACGTCTCATTTTACAAATTGACATAGGATTTATTATTTTTTTTTTTAAATAGCGCTTGTAAATAAGATAAAGGGACGGGGAAGGGACGAATATTTCATTATCATTGCAATAAAAGTATCAAAATAATTGTAAATTGACCATTACAAATATATACAATGTATTATAATACTTTCATGTTACTATTTTGACGAAAACACACCAAAACAAAAACTTTTAGAAATAATAATTTATTATAAGGTGCTGTGTAGTCGGTGACAAATAAATATTTTAGATAAATCTGTCATGACAACGTTTGTTACCGCGTGCAACACCTTTTAGTATATTATAATTAATATTTTAATAGCAGTCGTAATTTTCTTCATAATATATTTAATTTATATTTGGACCACCTAGAATACAACTGATCTAACGTTGAGTTGATAGAATTAAACCCGTTCAGGCCAGAAGTCTTACTTAATGTTTATCACATTGATGCAATACCTACTTCCTCTGAGGCTAAGAATTTTTTCAAGAAAGATGAAATGTAGTAGAACGACTTTAGTTTGACTGGGAAGGTGCCACCACCATGCCTATTTCTAGCGTGAAGTAGTTTTATATGAGGTGACCATCTTAGTCCTCGGGAGTCTGTGACTGGCTTCAGACAAAACCCCCTGTTCTTTATGAAGTTGCTTTCAAATATCCATTGGCGGCTGTGGCCACTTACCATCGGGTGGACTGTATGCTCGTTTGCTATTTATTGCACAAGTACGTAGTTTATAACAGCAATGTAATTTAAAAATAGATGGGTATAATAATATTTTTCATGTATGGAACGGGTATTCGCAATATCAATTTAAAGAATTCATACACATTACTCCCACTACGGTAATTTTATATCTACTTCATCACACTTAAACGAGGACACCGCAGCGCTATACACTTCTGACTGCGCTGTAAGACAAAAACTGGCTTAGCCATACTGCTGGCGCATTCAATTCATGCTAAGTTTTATCACCTTCATTCACATATGTACTCTTTCATTATTAAAAAAAGTTTAGTATCTTAATATACCGAAAGTACTGGACCACTATTCGTTCCTGCTGCCAATGAATCGTAAGTTATTTTTTTTTTATAGTATGGAAGTAGCAAACGAGCATGCCGCCCGCCTGATGGTAAGTGGTCACTGCCGCTCATGGACATCTGTAATCAACCTTAGGTAAGATCAAAGTCTGGCCTAAGGTTATCCACAGTTGTTGCTACTCCTGAGGACTAAGATGGAATGCCTCGGAAAGTATGTCGCCCTTACCACACCCTTCGAACCACAAAGAGTTCTACAACCTTCTAAAAGGATGTTTATTCCGTCTAAAATTATGTTTAGCAATTGAAAACTATAGAATTTTGCTGTATTATAAAACAACTACACTTCGAGAGAACGTCATTGAACTGCAGTAGCCAGTAGCAGTAGCCTTTATTCTACATCTCTTTGTCTTAAAGCAGAAAAGGTGTTCGTAAGGTAAGTCAAATATGACCAATATGAGGGGTACTAAATTAGTTCATAGGAGTGTTGTAGTATCTCGACGGACAGCATTAACGTTTTATTTGGTAACGTCGTTATTCAGATTATAGAATATTTCATAAAAAATAAGCGGCTGGAATAGTAACAACCCTAGTCAAAAGTATTCGTATGATTAAAAATCACTAGGTATATCACTAGATATACTTCGACATTATAGTCATTAAAGCTATTGACATGTTATATATATTTTAATGCGCTAGATAAAAAAATGGCATACAGTCTAGTTAAAAAATATCATACAAATTTACATTTACATTTTCTTTGCAAGTTTACTCACGGTAAAAATGATAAGATCTTCAAAATATCACTGGCTCGTCGTTACAGTAAATAACACGACGAAACTTTGAAAATGGAAATCTAAAGTATTTTCGCTGCAATTTAAAAGTTTTAAAATTCCTAAATGCCTGAAGTACTGTTTGTGCTGAGAGTTTTTACTTGGGACTACTTAGTTTTAAAGTAACATGGAAAAATAAGACACTCCCTTCAGAATGTGTGGTTCAACATAAAATCAAATAAGTATCAAGGAAATTTCTACAAGTACTGAACAAGTAGACACTACACTACAAGTAGAACAACAAGTAGTACAACTTGTAGAAATTGAATAGAAGTTGAGGTTATGAAACAATCCGCGTACGATGCTCGTCTGCTCGTTTACATCAATACTTGCATGAAGCCATGAACACACATACACATATGATATTTAGGTTTAAAGGTACTAAAACCCTTTGTGGTTCGACTTATAATCACAGCCTCGGGTTTTCTACTTGATAATATTGTTAATTGTTGTTGTATTCTGGTTTGAAAGGGGTGGTAAGGGTTATTTGATTATATACAGTGATATCTCGACTTACGCTACCCCGACTTACGCGAATTCGAAGTTATGCGATTAGCAGTTTACAAATATTGAAATAAAAGACTCGACTGAAAAGTTTATTTCTTCTACGAATAGTAATATTAGCATGTTTAGACGGAATTGTGGGTGTCAAACAAATTTTGAGTCGTCAAACTACTTTGTTACATTTTGTAAAGCCTTTTACATTGTCAAAATCGTCAAAATGGCTTCGGAGATTTTATATTTGTGATTGTATATTTATTGTATATCTAGAACTTTATTGCCTAATTTGATATTTTCTTGATCTTCCGGCACTAATTACAAATAATTTATATATACGAAATC
>DWLI01004818.1:0-10557 GCA_018249915.1 Cecropterus dorantes dorantes
ATTATACCCTGATGACGCCCACAAAACCCTTAACCACTAATGACGATGTCGTTGGAAATGATGTTTTCCCCGACATACATATAAAAACATTATAAGAAGGTCAAAGTCAGCGGAGAAAAAAAAACAATTAATTAGTAACCATCACTAATATTTATCGATAGCACAATAATTGTACCGAGAGGTAATTAATAGTATAAAATTTATAGATAGATAATAGTTTTGTATATGGTATACCTTACTTTCAGGTCAACCACATCTATAAATAATGCAGAGCTCATGAAAGTATAGTAGATTATGCTAACCTTAACTTTTCTGCAATATTGGTCTTCCCACTAGCTATTCCACCAGCTAATCCAATTACATATGGCCAGTCTGGAATATTTGGGTTTGGCTGCAAGAATAGATATTATACAGAAGAGTAACAAAACTACATCCCATAAATACACTTATGTTAGCTATACATAACTCAAGTAAGCAGTATAAATATCATAAATTTATGATTTGGTGGACTTGATTGAAAGTTGGTAGAAAAAGTTAGGACGGTTCGACTGAGGAGATCAAGCATATTTCTAGCATAATACATTTCAAGTGTTTTGTTGGAAGGTTGTGGATCTAATCTTTAAAATGAGGCGAAACTTAGTCCTCAGGAGTGCCAATGCATCAGTAATAGAACTCCTATGTTATATGAAGTTACAGAGGTACAGGGAGGACAGCAGAGACCACTTACTGTCGGGATTGCATGCTCGTTAGTGTAAAATTTTACGAAAAATGTTCCTAGAATCGTTGTTGCCACCTATTATCGTTTTTCTAGCGATACTATGTCGTAGGCTACCTATTAATTCAAAAATCTTAATACATTTAAAACTCGTCCGTATAAATCTGTAATGTTCGAAGGTTAATAATGGTCATGTTAGTTTTGATACAATAAAAATGTTTCTTACCACTGGAGGTCTTAGGAACGTCCCTAACAACCGCATCCTTTGGTTGCTAGAACTGACTTTATTCTCTTCCTCTGCACACTGTTTCCGTAAATCCGTTGCAAGACCAATGACGTGCACATCTAGTATCGAGAGTCCTTTTTCCTTGCGTGCTTGATTCACTTTCTCAGCACCACGTACTGTTTCCTCACTCACTATTATTAACTAGAAAAAATAATAATAAATAATTGAGCAAATGCGTGATTGAGTTTACTTAAGTAAATATATTAAAAGTTTGGTTGGAAATAATTGTTGAAAAAAGTTTTTTATGCACTGCACATCAAACAGGCCGTTTGATATATGCGAAAGTAAATACTACAAATAAGTTATGTATTATATCATTGCGCACAACATTTATCTACGTTAAAAAATATGTATTGCATCGGCGAGAGCATCTTCTTACCACGTCAAAATTAGAATAACTTTTTTAAAGGTTTTACTCACTAACTATTGGAGTTACATGAATGAAGTGATAAGGACCTTGTATATACGTTCAAAACTATTTATTTGCTTTCCCTCTTTATTCAAAAAGGAAATGGAAATATGAAAGTCTGAACTCAAAGGGTGTAATGACGTCTCTAAAATGGTGGCCATCTTTAAATAGACAAATACCAAAATCAAAAGTAGCCTATAGACTGACCAGTTAAATACATGCATACATCTGTGCAAAAGTTCATGTAAATCGGACCAGTCGTTTCTGCGTGATTGTGTAACGCAGATGCAAACTACCTCATTTTTATATATTAGTATAGATAGTTATTTAGTAAGTTATCATTGAAAATAAATGTGTTGAAACGTTATTTAAATTATACCTGGAATCTAGGATCGTCTTTTGTTGGTCCGTATATGTCACGTAAGGGAACAATGTTATATTCTAAATCTGGGTTTATGTCTGTTAAGAATTCATGCACAGCCTTCATTCTCTCTTCTAATGGTTCTACTAATTCCCACAGAGTTTTGGCTGCAAAAATAATTTTCTTTGATTAAAAAACATCTTGGACATGATATATTTTATGTGATTTTGTTAAGAGCATTGTTAATTTTCCAAAATGATTTTATCCTTAACCATAACAGTATTTTTTTTTTTATTGAGCCAGGTGTTATTGTTGTATCAAACGGAGATATAGCATGGTAAATATAAAAGAGATTTAATGCTTAATTTTCATTTTGTGAAAACAACAAAATTGTGTTCACATTTATAGCAGTTTCTTAAAGTGCGCGGTTTGTTTATGTTTATCTTTTTCAATGACAAAATCGTCAGTTTCTAATACTAAGGTCAACAGTCAACGTTATTACGATAATTTTCAAATGGTTCCCGCAATTTGCCGAAATTTAGATTCCAGTCCCTTTCATCCTGTCTGTTTAATTTCTCAAATGTGAAATAAATAAGCAAGAGTTGGGTTGTTCCTTACTCTGGATCATATTAACATCAGTGACGCCCACCGTGACATGCTTTGTGGCTCGCAACGCTGCTTGTGATAGAAGAATCTTATGGCCGTTGTGAAGTTTGTCAAAAGTGCCACCCAATGCCACATATTCATAGGTTTTCACGGGCTCTATTGTATCTTCGCAATATGCCATTTCTTCAGATTCTGAAACACAATAGAAATGTATTATTTTATCATAAAACCAACCTACTTGTAAATACGCATATGTTTTTACGCACGATACAAAATTAAATGATAAGTAGGTAAATTGTATAGTGATAACCTATCTAGATAAATAAAAACTGGTCTTCCATTTAGAATTTATATGATAGTTCCTAAAAATGTGCATGTATATTCTCATTACTACTAATATATAAAAATGAGTGTGTCTGTTTATCAATCAAGCAACAATCATTGGTTCGACAGAAACTGGTTTACATGATTATTTATTATTTTTGCTGTTTTTTTTTGCTCTTTTAGAGTGTGAGATTTTGGTCCTAGTCAACCATACAAGCCAAGTTGACTCTTAATATGTAAGTTTACATGTCTGAGAGTTCACAAAACTTTTCTTCACCATCAGTATATTTATAATATAGTAAAAATTTCAAAAATAAATGATAGGTGTTAAGCTTACCAACAGTTTGTACATGAAACTTATCTCGGACATTTTCAACTGATTGTTTTAGATTATCTGTGTCATGGGACAGCTCACTATCATACATAATTATATCTATAGGGTAACTTGTCTTGATTTTTTTAACAGCTTCCCTAGGTTTAAGCATGAGTCTCACATCTAAGTCTCCACACTGCATTGCCTGCAAAAAAAAAAAAAAACAAAAACAACTTTATAAATATATAAGGGACTAAAAGTAAAAAATATAAAGCTATACCATGGTAATAAGTGTATTGTACGAGTATGTAAGGCTTGTAGTTATATGTCAATTATAACCAACCACAAACATTAATACTTAAAGATGGAAAAACCTGTTGTAATTAGACTAACAGCACCACTGCAACATTCTTTATTATTTCTTTTTCTGCCTGATAAGTCAGTATTAAGCACTATGATGTGCACAACTTAGTCCTAAGAGGTAGCAAGAAATCTGTAGAAGAGCTTAGGAAGGACTTAATTGCATCT
This sequence comes from Cecropterus dorantes dorantes, assembly GCA_018249915.1. Classification (NCBI taxonomy): domain Eukaryota; kingdom Metazoa; phylum Arthropoda; class Insecta; order Lepidoptera; family Hesperiidae; genus Cecropterus; species Cecropterus dorantes. The sequence continues at coordinate 3,543 of DWLI01004818.1, forward strand.
AGGGTTGATTACAGATGTCTTTGAGTGACAGTGACCCATCAGGTGGTCTGCTGTTACTTGAAATTTGAATTAAAATAAAGCAACATTACCAAACACCTATAAATGTAGATATGTAGATACTGTAACCACTAACAAACTGAAAACTCATGACATGCTATAGGGCAGATCAGTCACTCTATCATCCAACACACAGAGATGTAGGTAAAAACTGTACATCAGACGGATATTAATTGGGTTCTGGTTCAAGGATTTTGGGTGTATAAATAGTAGTTTCCTGCTGAATAGGGAACCCTTACTAAGAATAGAATAAACTTTACCCCGGAATAAATATTATTTATCTCTCTATTAACAACAGGCAGTGAGCTCTCTGGTCCATTATTAAACTTTATGTACAAAACTCTTCGGACAATCTTTGAAACTTTGGTGCATAGAATGTGTGCTTTGGCAGCATTAGAAACAAAAAGTAGTCCATTGTTTGCCATTTGATCTGTAACAAAAACCACCTTTGAAAAAATATTGTTACACACTTAATTTAGATATATTAGTGTTTCTCAACCTTTGAGCCCCCGTACTAGGTAAAATATTTAGCAACTATTTATCTTTAGCTGTTCTTTTGTTATTATTTTGTGTTAGCGTGTACAGGTCTTTAATTATCATTATTTTAGTAAAAATACCTTTTTGTACTATGTATGTGTTTTCTTTTTCCTTTCTTGACGGGTTGCCTAGGGCATTGAACTTAACACATTGAAAAACACTAATATATACATATTCAACTAATGTTTAGAATTGTAAGGCCCTTAGACAAGCATAACCCACCTGATTTGTTTGCATTATGATCATGATTCATCACAAACACATATGAAACAATTATAGATAACACAACCACTGTGGAGGATGTTAGCACAATTCTAAGCATTTTAATACAAAAGTCCAAAGGTTGGGTGTATAAATTATTTTAAAATATAATCATTCCATACTTTTAAGTTGTGTATGCAAGCTAAGCTACATTGTAATGTTACGTCGGTAAATACCCGGTACATCGCAAGTTATATTAACATATATTATATATTCATCACGAAACTACTTTTAAACTATTTTCCTTTAATAGCATGAATCCTTAATACAAAAATGTTTAACTATGCATTTTAAAACAATTACCTAAATGTATTCGACTGTCTCACAAAATTATATGCAATTCGCCGTATCGTCCGGCTATAAAAAAAGACTGCTTGCAAAATACGACAGTAGGTATTGGTGGTATCGTTTTATCATTTTCATATCTTTATTTCAACAAAACCACCTTACCAAACCAACTAGTATATACGTCAAATGTCAACTGTCAGTTAGACGTAGCATCAAATGACTAAAACATACTAACAACGATTATTACCATATAAGTCCAATAAAATAAAGTTATGTTTTTAAAGGGATCATTTCAAGCTGAATAAATGTCACAATTTGATACTGTACTTAGTATAAAGATGTGTAAAATATGAAAACTTCAAGGTTTCCACGTTTGTTATTCAACTCCGAGGGCACTAGCTCCACACAGATTTCTGCGTTATGTGTCAAGCATTACTTTTATCTGTTTAGACAGGCGAGGTAAAAAAATATTAAGTGTAGTTTGGCTATATCGTAGTCCTGACATAATATGGATAACCACGCATCTGTGGTCTATCTCAGGTCTGCCTTTAATCTTATTTGGGATTAATTACAGATGTCCATTGGCGGCAGTAGCCACTAACCATATTCTATAGGTTGCATTATCGATTGCTTCTTTGTTACTATAAAAAATACAGCCGAATTGAGAACCTCCTCGGCTCCTTTTTTGAATTCGGTTAAAAGACGAGTTAAATATGATTATTTCTGGGTATTACTTGAACAGTATCCACATAACGATTGTTAAAGTGAGGTGAAAAGACAAACACAAATAATATTTTTTTATAATTTTATTTAAATCGTGGATAAAAATATTTACAACAATAATTTAAAGCATTTCATTCACATAAAGCTTTGTTCCGAAGTTCAAAAACACACTATACAATCTTAAGTTTATTTTATAATCGTTAATTGCATAAACACGAAGATAAACTACACGTAATTAATAATTTTTTGTCAGTGTATGGCATTTAATATGCGTTGAAAGTTTAAATTCTGTATCAATAATTACATTACATATATTATTGTTGAACTAAATAAAAACATTGTTCACACTTGAATTAATTTTGATCGGAGAGGTGGTGTGCCGGGGGAGGAGGGAGAGGCCCGCTCGAGGCGGCACCTCTTTGCTATTTTAAATTTTCTTCCATTATTTTTTTATTTTTTCTACTAAAACATTCTTAATTTATATCTTCGTCGTTTAAGAAGAAACGAATGATAAAAGTGTAATTTTATAGCAATAAAGACTGTGCAACAACAATACTATTTATTGAAAAAATATTTAATTAACTCACATGCATATTAGGTACTTACAAGAATGCCCGTTTTAATTTTTACATAGTAAGGAGGTTGTCGTACGGCGTATGGAAAGTATAAAATATACTGCTTTAGTGAACCTGTTGATCACTGTTACATCTAGGCACTACTAGATTCATCTACTATTAGCGCTTTGCACATTATTCTGAAGTTTATCTTAGTCCTAATGTTATCAGTTTTTGACAGTTCCATTATAAGGCTTTACTTTGAAGGTTGAAAACCAATAGAAAACCTTTTGAATTTGAATTTTCCAGCATTTGATCTTTGTTATTTCGTCTTCTATAAAACCATAAAGTCACTTTGGCGTGGCTCTCATACTATTCTTAAAGTAAGCCTTTGTAAGGCAATATATTATTTTTACTATATTAAATGTCCATTGTAGTTTTATCTTGTCCATTTTAGTATGGCGACTTTTATTTGTACGTTTTTGGGCGAATACCTTTATCATATCATATATCATATAATCAGGCTCAAATAAATTTTGACTGACAAATGATTTAGACTAACATTTACTAAAAATATGTCTAATGATAAACCTTAATAATAACGCTTATTTACTTAATGAAGGCTCTTAAAATTAATTAGGTAGATAAAGCTAAATTTGTGATCCGGTAACCTGACTAGCAATATGGAGGTGAAGTCCAGACTGGCTTTGTAATCTGAAACAAAAATGTTTATTTTTATTTGTTTTACGATTAATGAGGTTGTAAATTAATCATTTATTTTTATCAAGCCTTTATTGTTGCACTACGCGGCATGTATCATCTATATGACTGGATCGCCCAGAGGCCATAGTTTAGCACAATGACCCGGCACAGATTAATACATTCCACCTGGATATGAGATGAGATGTCCTCTAGTTTAATTATCTGTTTTTTATTTGTCTGTAAAATAAAAAACTTTACCATGTACTTCTTTGATGCTTCGTGTTATATACGTGTTTTAAAAGCTAAAGGTACACTTCTTAGGAGTCTTATATAATGTTAGTTCTTAAGTACAACTAGACATTTACGGTCCATCCTAAACAGTTATTTATTTGGACACTACATTTCATACACTTTCATAGATAACTCATCACGGGTAAAAAAAATAAAAAAAGATAATAGGACTTTTCATAGACATCGTAAAATTTGAAAGGTATCTATGGAATTCGAACCTATTTGAAATATTAAAAAAAAATAGCAATTATTATCAAATACCTCCACTATGTACCTACAAATATTAAATTCGTGTTACAAATGAATGTGTCAATAGTACATGTACCTACCCGTAAAGCTAAAGCATATTCTCTTATCGCATATCCTTAAGCCGGATCGTGGTTTCGTCGGTGGAGATGCGGGTGTTCTCGGTGGGAGCGGAGCTGGACTGCGTGGCCCATCGCCCAAGACTCGTGTCAGTGGCAGCGGGCTTACCACGTATACTTCTCCATCTAAAACAGAAAAGAAAATACGTGAGAGCCTATTATTGAAATAAGGTTATAAGTTCAGATGACAAGAGACTTATTGTAAACGGTTACCCTTTTTACAATATCCCATTTGAAAAGATGTATAGGTATCTGTTTGTCAATGAAGAGGTTTATCTTAATATATTTAAATTACGTGTCACGTTGTTTGTCCGCGCTAAACTCCTAAACTACTGAACCGATTTCAATCAAATTTTCACACCGTGTGCAGTTTGATTCAACTTAAAAGATAGGCTACTTTAACTTTTAAATTTTTGATGCCCAACGAAGTGGGCAAAGGTCTGCTAGTTCTTTTATATAATACAGAAGTAACAACACATGCAATCACTTGATAGTAAGCGGTATCAGATCAGAGTCTTATCTGAGGTTGCGCACAGTTGCGTTGCTGCCCCCTGAGGACTAATTGGAATGTCTTGGATAAGTATGTCTCTCTTACCACACTCTTCAGACCAGAACACAGTAGTGCATAACAGCTATAACCAGAAATAAGTGTGGCAGTGGTGCTTTCGGTCGAATTCGAACCAGAGAGGGTGCTACCACCTTCAACTATAAAGTATTTACAGTTTTTAATATTATAAGGCGTAGTTTTCTTAAACTGCGCCTTTCCATCACATACTGGTCACGAGCTTTTGGTACGTTAAGTAATATTTGCTCTAAATATAATAAATATAGCTGCGCGAATAAGATGTGTGACTGGATAGTATTTATATACTTAATTGCCTTTAGTGTTTTGTTTATAACTACACAACTACAAAGTAGATACGTCATCGGATTATATGACTTAGAGCTACATATTTGTCGTGAATCGCTCAGTTCAACTCAAATCATTAGCATGCATCCGTAGCTCTAATCTTAAGTTACATTCCCCATATAAAACAACATAGCATGCATCATAACACACATACATAACTCCAGTCTTTAGTTCTTAATCTTAATAGTTTTGCTAACAATCTACTCACTTCTTAGTTGCCAAATTGCGAACTTTATTCTTCCATACGAAGATAAAGAATATGAACAATCCAAGTACGATATTAGAGACGTCGACGACAACCCAATACCAGTTGGAGCCGCCAACAGCGAAGCTGATAATCTCAATGGTCCAGTTTACACCCATCACTACAAACAACTTCAGATATAGTCCGTATCTGTGGAAGAATAAATTAGTTATAACACTGTCAACTACTTAATAAAACTAATCTACCTTATACGATGGAAATATTCTTATAAGGCTATCTTAATCTAAGTCTGTCTTACAATGTTCACGTCTAACAACAATGTTCATGCTGTGTACAAGGTGTTTTGATTCGGAGAGTAAGTATAAGTATAAACAAAGGCACACCTAAGCATCGTTTTTACGCATTCCCGCGTGCGTTTCTGGTCCACATGGGTGCTTTTTTTGTTTTCGAAAGGGCAACCTTCAAAAGGTAACCTTTTGTGGGATTTTATCTATACCATACCTTCAAATCTACGTCCTCGGCGGTGCGAAGAGGATTCTGCGATATCCAAAGGAACTCAATCGAAATCCTTTGAGGGCATTGCCCTCTCAGGATCCACCGAAGGGCTGGGCAACTGCATTGTCTGGGCTTTACGAAGGTATGCGACCACATACCGCCATCCGTCCCAGGGTCAGCTGGACAGTTGCAACCCCGCAACCGCAACTCTGGAAGCCCCTTTTTAGTCGCCTCATACGACAATACGAGAATACCGTAGCCCTATTCTTATCCCAGAACTACAGGGACGCTACATGGGTGCTACTCTCAACCTATTATTTTTTACATATTTCTCCCGAGAGACGCACGCAGACATAAATACATTTGAAAAGGAAAAGGCCCACTAGTCCTAGGCCTTTCACCTTAGTTTCTGGTCTGTAACGCTTTTGTATTTAACTTTAAATTTACTACAGGGACTGCAAGAATATACATCGTCCATTACCACAAAGAACTTAAACTACTATTGTTTAAGAGATTTTTTTATTACTCACCTTTGTTTGTCCTTCTTTAGTTTATCACTGCGGGACGATTCAGCGCTTTTTAAGATGGCCGTCTCTTGTCTAATGGAGCGGATCCGGTAAGCCGTTACCGAAAACAAAATCACGTTGCATACCACCAAAACGAGAACCGGAATAAAGAAATAGATCAGCTCACTTGTCCAATCTGTGGATATAAAGAGACGTAAAAGTAATTGTTGTAGGTGTGGTGTCGACATGCACACCACACCAAAAAAACACTAGATTGATTTCACTCCGCTCCTACTAGCTCGGTGTCTGGACAGCGAGTGCCGGGCGAGTTGTAGCTCGCCGCATCGCACATGACGCTACTAAGCGACTACCTTCATTTATAATAATATTACTTATACAATATAGTGTGAACCGACTCTGCGAATTTTTGTAAGAAGTAGAAAGATTTGTCCCGATTCCCGACTCCGACTCCCTAATCGGACGTAGAATTGTTAGTGATTAGGAAAGATGTTTATTTATATAATATTTGTTACTTAATTAAATCTAATTTTCTCACAATTTCTTTCGCAATCATACCCCACCACAAAAACCGAAGACTCTTTGCTGTACGCCAGATATGGGCGTGGCGGTGGCATGTCCCTGGTCGTTCTCGTATGTCGTACCTATCACTTTGTGTTCACCTATACGATGCCTTGCAGGAAAAAAATATGATAGCCGAGAACCCCCCCTTCACTAAGTGAGATTGGATGTGATTTGATTCGTCCCCCTCCACTAAGTGTGATTGGACGAGATTTGATTCGTCGTTCGTTAGTCGTCTAAATGTCCAACGTAATTAATGTCCCCTTACCCAATTATGGAAATGGTTTAATCAGTTTTAATGGACGTTTACATGAATCGAATGACTTTACCGAAAAGGTTCGTAAATTATTCAATTAGGTACATTTAGGGTGGAAGTAACCGTAACTAAAAACTGGGAATTTAACTCAAAAACGTCTCTTTCTTTATGTGTATAAAATCTTTTATATCTATTTTAAAATCTCTAAATAAGGTAGGTATGGCATTTAACGCCCAATGTGTAATAACGCCCGAATGTTAAAAATCGGAGATAATGCCGCACGAGT
>DWLI01004819.1:0-10556 GCA_018249915.1 Cecropterus dorantes dorantes
GGTCGGAGTGGCGCCGATTAGGGGAGGCCTATGTCCAGCAGTGGACTTCCAAAGGCTGATAGATAGATAGAGATAGAATATAAATAATGATACTTTGGATACAAAAGTATAGTATTGGTTACTTCACAAGGCAAGTTTTTATTGTTGTTTTGTGTACAAAGGTACACAATATAAAAACTTGGTTACACACTTTGTACCTGGCTTCATAGAACAAATTAAAACTATCTGTAAAGAAGGCTATAAAATAGTTTAGTGAGAATCATATGGGACTTAATTATTGGGTAAAATCAGCCGTAAAATCAAATATACAGATGAAACGTTCATCGAATTGTGGCTGAATTGCACAAATGTGGTAAAAGCAGCTAACCATTACTTGTTAAAATTAAGTGCAGATCGTATTGTACAACAGAAGAGCGTAATAATGTTAATATCAATGTATTGGGTAATTGAAACTTAGATAAAGTTATTGTTTCAAGTAGTTCCAAGTAGCTCAGTGAGCTGTATCTTATCTACGTAATGTTCCCCATTGAAAACGATTGGGTTTCAATTATTAAAGAGCAACAAACACCCGGGTATTGTGTTTATAAAGTTCCTAACTTTGATATTTCTTAACATCAATAAAACAAGTTTTCAGTATAATCACTGCCAGAAAGCTACTGATATAAATTTTCCACAACTTTGTTATCATAATGTTTTGTAATTCAAGTTCCTGGATAATAAGAATGAGTAATAAAACTGCGCATATTTCTAATTTCACGTTGAATAAACATGATGACAAAATAACAGTTTGTAGTTCAACTGCGGAGGCACACCGCTACACCATTTTTTCCTTATAACAGCAGTTTTCTATACCACTTGAAGATTTTAAATTATTCTGGACTAAAGAAACCACACCCTTTAATTAAAGAAGATATACTTAAATGCGAAGTTCGAACTTAGTCTTCAATGGTAGCGACGCATCACGTAAGATTCTACTTTATTTCTGGCTTTGCAGAGGAATGTGAAAGTAATGTAAGATGCTATCTGGGGTTGATATATAATCTGGGGTTGATTAAAGGTGCCCATGGGCAGCAGGATCCACTTACTGTAGGGTATATGCTACTTCGTACTAATTTGCTATTTCAATGTCATAAACATAAAGATAAATCCCTAAGGATTTGGTTCATTGCTATTTTACGCAGTACTAAGTCCGAATGACCTCAAGACTTTTGTCTTATATATGGTTTATGGGGTATAAACAATTCAACGAATAGTCTCATGTTAAACAGTTACTCCGGCTTAAGAGAGTCGAGATTTGGGATATTGTCCTTTTTTTTCAAATTAAACAACGAGAGTAAAGGGTTCAGATCTGGCTCCGAGGATCAATGTCTAGAGATATGCTGTGAAAGGGAATTGTATACTTCGGCTTTGGCCTCAATAAAAGGCTACAGTTTTGTTCCTTTTTAAAAATTTTGGATTAAACTCGCTAGCTCTCTAGCGAGTTCAATGTACCATAGACCACCACGAGCCATTAATTTTATATTTGTTCACAGCTGCTTACAGTGGCTTCTTGTATATTTCTATCTTTGCGTAAAATTTCTGTAAGAAGTGGGTAAACCGTCTCAGAAATTACAATTTTTTGTAAAAATGTCAGTCTATACAAGTTACAACATGAAAAATCAGTTCAAATTAGAAAAGTCACTTGAAAAAAAATTTTTAACCAAAAATATCACATACATAGTACATAGTCCCGAAGTCGGCGCTCAACATATTGCGCTAGATCACGACGACCAAACTATGTTCTACGAATATATGACGACTTCAGAACTATGTCCTATGTAGGTACTGTCCATGTACTAAACCAATGTATATTTTATTTTTATTTTTTACTTTTCTGTGACATGGAAGTCGGTGATATTTTTTGTTAAAAAAAATTCTCAAGCTTTTTAGTGATGTACTTATTATTATTAATATAAGAGCAATATTTTACCTTGTAAACATCAATGTACTCAAAATCATAGAAACAAATATTAATTCAACCTTCAATATGTATTTTGACCTAAACCTAAGCCATAAGTTACTTATTACCACTTTTATAAATTGTATTAAGGGGAATAAAGGTTAGGTCTGCATTTATATGAACGAGGCGCATCCGCTCGCAGAGCGCTGGCTGCCGCGCCCTGCTCGCTTAGTTTTGTGTTTTCTATTATGTTCCAACATAACCTAATCCATCCTATATAAAAGTTCTACAGCTCAACCTAATCTTAAGCCGTGCGCCTAAACGGTAAGCACCAGTTGCCTTACTCCCACGGTTAAGGCATTGGGTATCAATAAATCATGAGGATTGTAGTGTTGGAGGTGAAAATTTACCGTCTAATGTCTCTGCTTCATCGCCTTATTACATATCCGTAAGCATCAAATGGTCAACTTCTATGGCTAAGGCTTACAATACCCTGCGTCATCATGTTTGAGAAGTTGAAGGTCAAATTTTTTATCTTATATCTCTGCTTCGTAATCTTATTACACATCCATGGCCAACAAAAGGCAAGCTTCTATGGTTGAAGCATTTAATACCCCTGCATCAACAGGGTTGAGGAGTTGAAGGTCAAGTTTTTCATAGTACTCGTATATTTTATGCTACACCCAAAAGCACCAAATGGCCAACACTTATGGATTAGGCCTGCAGTACCCTTGCATCATCAGGATTGAAGAGTTAAAGGTCAAATTTTTCATCGTTTGTCTCTGCTTAATAATCTTATTATATATCCGTGAGCACCAAATGCCTAACTACTTACTATGGCTTAGGCTTGCAGTACCCTGCTTCATCATTGTTGCAGGTCTTAGTTGAAGTTGCTTAGTATTGTTTTTATACATACGGAATCACCAAATGGTCAGCTTCTATAGTTTACGTTTTAAGTATCCCTGCATCATCAAGGTTGAGGAGTCGAAGGTCATTTTTTTTATTTTGCGTCTTTGAGTTCTTTGTGTATCATCTTATATGTTTTCAATCTTATTAAACATACGTAACGTCCAAATGGCCAAGTCTTACGGTTTAAGCATTCTGTGCCTCTGCAATATCAGGGTGGAAAAGTTGAAAGTCCAATTTGACGTCTTATGTCTCTGCTTAGCAATCACATGTTATATCCGAAAGCACCAAATGGCCAACACTTATGGATAAGACCTGCAGTACCGTTTCATCATCAGGATTGAAGAGTTGAAGGTCAAATTTTTCATCTTTTGTCTCTGCTTAATAATCTTAATATATATTCGTAAGCAACATATGTCTAACTACTATGACTTTGGATTGCAGTACCCTGGATCATCAGGGTTGAGGACTTGAAGGTCAAAACTTTCATCTTGTATCGTTGCTTGGTAATCTTATTATATATCCGTAAGTACCAAATGGCCAGCTTCTATGGTTTAGATTATAAGCATGTCTGCATCAATAGGGTTGAAGAGTTGAAGGTCAAGATTTATATGTTATGTGTCGCGTTTACGCTTTAGGCTAGCAGTACCCCTGCATCATCAGGATCGAGAAGTAGAAGGTCAAATTTTTTATCATATAATATTGTCCTATATACCAAATATTTATTTCAAGTTTCAGAGAATCGGGTTGGTAAAAGCTAAGTTATCCTAAATTATCTAAAAATAGGAAAGGTGATGGTGGTTTCCACCCCATAGCTCGAAGAGTTTACCAACGGATCCCACCTATGTCCAAAAAAAGAATGTTCCGTAATGAAAAAAAAATTGAAATCGCTTAAGAGACACTTGAGTTATTCAAGAATATAAGAAATCGTGTTTTCAAATTTTCAAAAAAAAAAAAAATACGTGACGAATAGATAACCTTTCTTCCGTAGGAAGTCGATTAAAAAATGGCGTGTGGCGAGTTTTTCATTATCACAACAATATGGATATCTAATGAAAGCTAGTAAAGAGACCATTATAAAAATATATGTGCATATATATTATTATACTCTAACTCGACTATTTGGACGTAAACACATATAAAGCTTTCAATTAAATTAACTTTTTAAGCAACCGGTAATTTTGTTTGAATATTTTTAATAATGTCACTAGTTTTACTCTTGTTTTATTAATATCTTTACATGAACAACAAAGTCTGCTAATAATTCTTAAGTTCCAAAAACGCCCAAGGTCGCACAAAAACACACACTGCTCGAACTAAAGATGGGCGATCACGAATGAGTGGCATAATCGAGATATTTATTCATTACTAACATTGATAATAATTTATACTTATATATTATTAAAATAATAATCAGAAATTTAATACAATAGTAAGTTATAATGAGCATACCAAATTATACGAGCGAATGTGATCTTTTGGATTTGAAAATCTTCTTACCCTTACAGAATTTCACATTTATTATATTATTGCAATTATATTATACTATAATCTAAAATGAAATAAAAATATGAATTTGCTATATTTTTTAAATTAGTCAACGATTTAGTCAACAACAACGAAGTCAGTCAACATATTATTAGTTAGTAATGGCTATCATAATCGATATATCTCAAAACGTCTTTGTAATCGAATGATTCCACTAGTATATCTCATAATTGCCCACCTCTAGCTACAATACCTTCGACCTCAGGTATTTAATGGCGAGTTCTATTTAGTAATTTGACCAGTCGTGATACAAGTCAAGATGAGGACACTTGTAGTTTCTTTTTTCCTGTGTGGAATATTTGCATTAATTTCGGGTTCGTCAATAGATCCAAACGCAAAATGGGGTATGTTACGTCTTTAGTGTTACAGAAATATTATTTTATAATTGTCATTTGTTTATTACTCCTGGTATTTGTTGAATTATAATAACTTATTTTATACATATATTTTTGGATATTTATTCTTTATGGATTATTTTTATGGGGCTAAGCCCATATTCAAAGGGTTGACAATCTTGTAGAATTTATGTATAGTGTGGATTTGTTAAAAACTCCAGTCCAATAATAAATATATTCTTTACAGCTTGTAACAAATATATAATAATACTTATAAATTCATTATTTTCAATGATATTTCCTAATAAAAAATGGAACGGACTAAAAATTTTCAATAGTTCAAGATTTTCAATTCCGTTATGATTTATTTTAATTATTATTTATTATTATCCACTGTGCTGTTGAAGCTGAACATAATGTATTATTATAAGTAAAACTCATTTCAGACTGCCCGCCGAACGAAGTGTTCTACAAGTGTTCACTAGAGAAATGCTATGAACATTGTAGACATCTGAAGTCACCTCCAGCATGTCCTTCCTTGTCTCCAGACTGCTATAAACCAGCTTGTATGTGTGGGGGTGACATGTTGAGAAACCAAGCTGGTGTGTGCGTGCCACCGTCGCAGTGTGATTAACGGTAAGATTAACACTTACATAAATTTAAAGCAAACCTAAATGGCGATGGAGTATATAAAAACTACTCTAACTAAACTCTAAAAACTACTCTGTTTACTTAATCGTCGTTAAAATAGATATAAATCGCTTTATGCAAAAGATAAAACGTGCAAAAAAATCTTGCAAAAAATGTAAACGCAGTCGCGGGTGGATGCTATTCACATATATTAGTTGAACATATCGTTTATGATAATATCATTATTCATTAAAGTGTAACAATAAAATTAAAAATACTATAATATATTATGAATATATAAAAATGATATTTATTAAAAAAAAATTAGTAATTTATTGTGGTAAATTATTATTTAATTTTGAAGTGTTTTCTTCGTTCTTTTTTGTCTCAAATGATTTATGTTCTTTACAGATGATATTTGCTGAGAAGAAAAAGACCCCATTGGAATACGCAACACATTCGGAATGTGAAATAATAGTTGACAATTAAAAATCATTATAAAGTTTAATAAAAAATGAATTGTGTTTTAATTATATTTTTCTGTTTTAACACCTTAACGAGTCATTAAATCATACAAGAGTAATTAAAGTCTTTCTTTTTATCATTCCTCCTTTTTTAATCTTAATAAGTCCACAGGTATCGATCAATTTAAGATTTATCATTTTATATTTAATGAGGATGGAATTTCTGGGAGGTACTTTATTAATAATATTGCTCTTAACTGTACTTTCATTAAAATATTCTAATTGAAATTGCAAGAATCCCGACTTTACATCTATTTGGAATATAAACTATTATGTGACTGTTATAAAATACAATAAGTTTATATAGTTATTTCTACGGTTATGATGTCATACAAGTGTTCTTGCATCCGCGATATAATTGCCTAATCTGCTTACAGTAGTTGCGGGGAATCCAAGCTATTAATTTACCGTCGTAGTTATTATAATAATTCCATAAGTTGCATGTTCGTATGTAGTTGACTGGAAAATACACAATTTATACCTACCTGTTTATCAACATTGCGAGTCCGATGACAGTGAGAAATGTTAATTCATTTTCCATTATTGTATTGATAATGAAGCAGTCACCATGCCGGCCTGTAATGCAAAGGTTCACGATTGATAGTTTTTCAGGCAGATCTCTAAATGATTTATTTAGATTTTTGTTCAGGGTCTGGATATTTGCTCATCTGGAGTCTGATAGGGCAACGTTCTCAGAGGAAAGAACCCGGCGGCGAGATTATAGCTTTTTAAGCTTTCCTCGTTTGAAAACAAAAAAAAGGCTCTGGGTATTTGTATAGGTCTTTATTTATAACAATGGTACTTCTGATCTAAACTCTTCTAAGGCGGGGCTGCATGTTAAGGCTGCATCTTATTTGGGCTATTGTTCAAGGATAATGTACCAACAGTTACACAAGTATTCAGTCTCCAAGTATGTTTTGGACGTGACGCGAATCTGGAAAATACTGCTGCGAATTTATTAATACCTTGTGCTGCTGAAATAAATAATAATTAGACTTCTAACAAGTGAGCGACGAGCCTTATTCAAAGGATATTATCTTAAAATGAATGCATTTAATTTTTCCTAGATATAAAAAAAAAGCGAGGAAGAATTCCATCTTCGTTTTTTGTTATTTTCAAGTTATGTGGTTCTTAGAACTTGTCTCTCTATTTTAAAATTTATTTTATGATGATAGATACGCGTTTAGGTTTTGAATGGAAACTTTACTGAAGGGAGTATTTAAGAAATAATTGGATATTTTTTTTACCAGATATCAGATACATGCAATAAATTTTACGTAATGCAATATTGATAAATATAGGTCTCTACCGTCGCATTAATTACGAATTCAACGTTCCATTTTGAAGGGCTTGGTATGTCTGATTTGCTTCCGGCGTATTGCACACATTTGAACACAATATGTTTTTCTCCTAAATCAAGCATAAATGGTCGTTTAAAAATATTGTTTATAGTATAGTTAATAAGTAAAACAACTTTCTTAACTGACTTCCCAGAAGGTGGTATGTGTCATTTATATACAAATTCGTATATATTATAGTCATTGCCATACCAATCCTTTCAAACAAGAGCATAAGAGCTTTATATTAATATTATATACTTGAAACTAGGGTAGCAACGATGGCAACGTAGTCTATTTGTCTATAAGAGGAACTAAGTATTTTTTACCGTTTCAGATCTATATTGATAAGAAAAAGGAGCAGAATATTTATTAAGTCCTATAGCGGTGCACATTTCATATTAGCGTCTGATACATACAAAACGTATTTCAAAAATATTTTTTGAATATTAAAAAGGACTTCAAGGCATTAATGCTTCCTCACTTATAACAAGACGATCATTATTAATTCCTAACATACGACTTCGGCAAATAGATAAGAGAACAAATGAATAGATTCGAATTGGGACTTGAGAATGAGAGCTGGAAATCTAAACTATTAGGCTATTACTGCTGTCCACGGTACTCCCACAAAGCCATTCTCCTCAGAGACACTGCAAATGGTCCGTAACAAGCCTGTAAGCGAGTTGTAGGTACTGCGTGAAACGAGATGCCGTCGCTACCTACGTACAGTAGTATAATCTTAAATTGATTTTAGAATGAATTTAATGTCGGTTTGAATAGAAGATTGTGATGCACTATACAGTATGTTCGTAATAAGATGCATAAGATAAAGATTTCAGCTATAAATAGAAACCAATCGACATCATATCGAATAATTGGTTAGTTAAGGCTTTTTATGAGAGTGTTCATATTTTTTACTTCTAATTCGTTCATGTAAATTGTATACTCTTATAAAGGAGCCCTTCTCCGTCGTTAGTCATTTTAATTAATTTCCAGAATTTGATCGCTATATGTTACACTGTCGCATAGCAGGTACAATAATATAGGGTTTCGTTTTTTTAATGAACTCGTTTAATTTCCGGTAAGGGAAATAAATATTTTGAAAATCGAATTGTGCAGCTTATTTATCAAAATTGCTCACATAGATTTGTTCATTCACATACCCTTAAAAGCTACAGGTTAATCCGACATACGTTCTTTTAAAATACATTCCTGAACATATATGTGTATTAATATTATACTACTGTCACTCAACTATTTTGACAAAAACATATATAAAACTTAAAATAAAATATATAATTATGAACTAAAAAACGTTTGAAGCAGTCGGGTTTTTTGTTGAAATATTTTATCAATGTTAATGTTTCCACCTCTGTTATTAATTTCTTTACACGAACAACAAAGTCTGCTAAAAATTCTTTTGTTTTACATCTACTGGGCTTTCTATGCACAAAAACGCCCAAGGTATCAAATGAAATGATACCATTATAAATGTGTATATATATTATTATACTCTAACTCGACTATTTTGACGTAAACACATATAAATATTTCAATTGCATATATCATTATGAACAAATAAAACTTATTAAGCAGTCGGGATTTTTGTCTGAATATTTTTAACAATGTCACTAGTTTTACTCCTGTTTTATTAATATCTTTACATGAACAACAAAGTCTACTAAAAATTCTCAAGTTCCAAAAACGCCCAAGGTCGCACAAAAACATACACTGCTCGAACTAAAGATGGGCGATCACGAATGAGTGGCCTAATCAAAATATTTATTAAATACTAATATTGATAATAATTTATACTTATATATTATAAAATAATAATTAGTAACTTACTAATACAAAAGTAAGTTATAATGAGCATACCGAATTATATGAGTGAATGTGATCTTTTGGCTTTGGAAATCTTCTTACCCTTACAGAATTTCACATTTATTATATTATTGCAATTATATTATACTATAATCTAAAATGAAATAAAGATATGAATTTGCTATTTCTTTTCATTAGTCAACGACTTAGCCAACAACAAAGAAGTCAGTCAACATATTATTAGTTAATAATGGCTATCATAATCAAGATATCTCAAAACATGTTTGTAATGGAATGATTCCAATAGTTTATCTCATAATTGCCCACCTCTACCGACAACACCTTCGACGTCAGGTATTTAATGGCTAGTTTTATTTAGTAATTTGACCAGTCGTGATACAAATCAACATGAGGATACTTGTGATTTCTTTTTTTATTTGTGGAATATTTGTATTGATTTCGGGTTCGTCAATAGATCCAAACGCAAAGTGGGGTATGTTGCTTTATTGTAGCCTTTTTCGATATTTATTCGTAGAATTAATTATTTTATAAGACTAAATCGATATTGATAGAGCTGACAAAATTTTGGAATTAATGTTTTTGTTAATTAATGTTTAATGTAGAATAGGGGTTCTATCTGAATTCGATCACGGATGCGTTGCTATTCCCGAGGACTAAGATGGTCGTCTCATATATAAGTGAGCCGACAGTTACAACCTTCCAACAAAAGACAAGAAATGCTTCACGCTAGAAATCGGTGTGGCAGTGGTACTTCCCCGGTCGAATTACATGGAGTAAACTTAACTGGGTCAATGGATTTAAAGTTGGATTTAACGGACAGTTATGTTTGATCACTATCTTATACGAATGTGGAGTCCCGTTATATCTTTATTTATAGGAGGTAATCTACCTTTCTGTCCATGCTCACTTAAACACCGCATCCTAAGATTGTCTGGAAGAAATTGCTGTTTAACTTCGGAAAAGTTTCACATTTCCAAATTATAAATATATAACGTTCTTGGTACAATAAATTACGTATAATAATTATTTTTAATAATTATACTTTTATGGAAAATTTTAAAATGCCTTATTTAAAATTACATAAATATAAATGGTATTTGAAAGTATAGTTTCTTTCACTCTAAAAAGATGTACCTACTGATAACACTTTAGTTTAATAATAAGATTTAAACATACATTAAACAAAATCGTTTATAGAAAAAAATTAAAACGTTTTATAATACTTGTTTTATGTAATACGTTTTATAATAATTACGTTGTTTTGCACTGTGCTGCTTAAGTTTAGAACATAATGTATAATTGTAAGTAAAACATTTCAGACTGCCCGGCGAACGAAGTGTTCTACAAGTGTTCACTAGAGAAATGCTTTGAACATTGTAGTCATCTGAAGTCACCTCCACTATGCCCTTCCCTGTCTCCAGACTGCTATAAACCAGCTTGTATGTGTGGGGGTGACATGTTGAGAAACCAAGCTGGTGTGTGCGTGCCA
>DWLI01004820.1:0-10556 GCA_018249915.1 Cecropterus dorantes dorantes
GGAACCCTGCCAATAACATTTACCTTCTATACACGAGGTGAGAAAACTAAGATAATTACTACAGAGTTTGTATTGAAGTTGAAGCTTTAGTGAATTCAATGAATATCTTAACCACAAATTGGACAAGCGTTCACAAATAAGTCGCTAGATTCGTAGTTTGATATTGAGCTTTAACTACTTTTTAAATATTTACTCGATTTTTATTTAATCTTACACTGGACATATTTTTTAAATTAATACAAATGTACGGTCATTGATGTTATTTTTTTGTTTACGTTACTTTTTCCTTAAACAGTATTTTTTCGTTCAGGTTTATATGTCAATATGTTTCAGCGTTTCTCTTTTATTTATAATTGCTTTCTTTTCATCATGTACACGTTTACACAGTGAAAAATACTTAATGAGAATAAATGTGCGGTTAAATACCCGCCGTTTACCACAGAAACATCACCTACAGTACGAACAATATTATCTATCATTCTAATAGCTTCAAAAATCATTCTAGTTTTTTTGTTACATACTTTGCTACCCTTTAAAACATATAAATGTTTACTTTATAATTTAAACGATCTTGTGTTGACCAATGTCTGTAAAAATTGTACAACTATGTCTATAGAAATGTTTTTATTCTTCTTATTTTTTATTTTAGGTGTTATCTTGATTCAATTTTGATTAAAGACTTCAATTGTTGGTGATACGATATTTCAAATAAGTTTTTATTTTCAGACGAAATCCAACATCTCCTCAAACGCTGGTCATCAACAATGCTTACTCCGTTACTGCATCTAACTTCAACCCCCGTCATCAAACCGTAGTGATCGTCCATGGCTGGCTGAGCAACCAAAAAACAGCACTTAACCCAACCATTCGAGATGGTATGGTCTTGATCTATATTTTTTATATAATTTGGAGTAGCAAACGAGCATGCTGTCCATCTGATAGTAAGTGATCACTGCCGCTTATGGACAACTGTGAGCAACTTCATATTTTATTATAGGACTTTTATTTAGACTCAATCACAGATGCGGTGTTATTCCCGAGGACTATCGTGGTTGCTGATGTGGATATGAACCGTGAATATATTAAAAACTTGAATCAAAAATAATAAGTGGTAACAAAATTCGAACATAAAATTATACTGTTGTAAGTAAGAATGTATGTTTTTTTAATAAGCAAATGAGCAGATACTCCAACTGACGGTAATTGAACATTGTCGCCTGTAGAAAGGATATATTGAGTTTATTAAACATCAGCAAATGGAAATTTAGAATTCATTAAAATATACTTTATTAATCAATATTAAAAGGTAAAGATTTTTTATTAATAAACATACGGGTTTAGAAGTTTTGTATCTAATAATGTTAGTTTATTTATATTTCGTCCGTAAGCTATCAAGATTTTATTATTACACAACAAAGAAATAAGACAGAAGTATCGTTTTATTCCTCTCCAATATCTTTGTTATTGTCTACAGATTGAAATAAATATGTTAAATTGTCATTCGGTAAATTCGAAGCTCATTTGATATTTTCATGATATTAAAACATAAACAACATTACTTAAATCTGTGGCTGTCTGTCTATTTCTGTTGTCTATTATATATTCTTTTGTATGATATCTTTTTAAAGTAGACACATTCTTATTACAGCATATCTTAATAAGGGTGAAGCCAACATCATCATTCTGGACTGGAGAAGACTCGCTATAGCTGATTACGTTACTGCTGTGAACGGTGTACCCGCCGTTGGTCGTGGACTTGGACAGTTCCTGGCATTCGTAAACCGAGTCACTGGCGCTCCTTTCAACACAATGCATTTAATAGGATTCAGCTTGGGAGGTCATCTTGTGGGCAGTGCCGGCAGGGAGCTGGGCGGGCGAGTCGCTAGAGTCACAGGTATTTTATATTTGATTAATACAATTAATACGCAAATTTATTAGGATCTATGTGTGTTTGTGACTCTTTCACGTAAAAACTAAGTCAGATTCCGCTGAAATTTGGCGCATAGATAGGTAATGTCTTGGATTAAGATATTGGAAGTATCCCATAGGTAATCCGTTTGTCCCGAAACGGGCAGAGCCCCGGGAATTATAGAATTTAAAATATGGCACAACATCAGTGTAGAGCCGTATTTTATGAACGACACTTGTTTCATGTCAATCAGGTTAGGTTATGAACGCAACTATGTAAATGAAGTTCAGGTGTAGTGGCATGTTTATTTTTATACCGATGTCTGGCTATATATACGATTATATGCTATGTTGAATATAGAAAAAGTGAGAGTTTACGTTAGAAAAAAAATCATAAAATAATGGTCCCTTTACGTCGGTTATCCTACATAGCCCGCATTTAGCTGGAGCAAACTCATTAACCGAACTAGCTTGCATATATTTGGTCGGTAACCGAACGCGTTGCCCGCATTCGATATAGCCAGCCCACAACCCGATTTTCCGAAGAAAAAGCAGTTATGACCGAATATGGCCAACCATAACAAGATTAACATTAGGTCGGTCACCGCATACGGATTTCATCATTATACGGCAACCGAATCGTCGTTTACATTGGTCGTTGACCGAAATCGTTTGCTGCCAAATGCGATCGATTCAATCTTATGTAAAAGCGTCTCAAATTATATCATTCTGTAGGTATTGGACCTCTAAGACCTAAATAGATAATGATTGACGTAATAATTTAATTGCCTCATTGCCATGTGAAAATAAATTGACAAATTTCGTTTCAAGGTTACAAAATGGAGATAAAAGCAATCATTTATTATTATCATAATTAACTTTGAAAAGTCGATTTATGCACAGCAAAATAAATAATTTTACCTTAGAACATAATGTATATTGTTTATATTATATGTAGAGCTCTTGTAGTTCTTCTTATTATTGTAACAAAATTAAAGAAATAAGTATGCAGTTGACTTGCTAATAAGTGATCACAGCTATGTATGGACATAAAGCGATCACAGATACGTTGTCAATCCTGAAGACTACGATGATTACCCCATATGTAAGTCTAACGCCCGCAAACTTTTCCCGATACGCTAGAATTGCATCACGCTAGTGTATGGCAGTAGTATCTTCCAGGGCCAGTTAGCCAGGGTCAAAGATCCATTATTAAATAAATAAATAAAATAAAAACAAACAAATAAATAAATACATCAATAAATAAATAAATTATTCCCTCGTTTATAAAATTCCAGATTTTTATTCTCGTGATATTTATTACAGGATTGGACCCCGCTGGTCCGCTATGGACTATTAACAGTAATAAATTACGTGCCTCCGACGGAATTTACGTCGAAGCGATCCACACCGATGGTAACACTGCCTATGGCCTTGGGTATGGTGGACGGCTAGGTAACGCCGACTTCTTCCCCAACGGTGGGAACAACCAGCCTGGCTGCTTGACTGGGATTTGTGACCACAATCGCTCTTGGGAACTATTTGCGGCAACGGTCACACACAACCATCTAATTGGAAACCAGTGCAGCAGCATGCTACAAGTTACAATGAACAACTGCCGTGGATCGCAGTTGCGCATGGGCAACGATATCTTGAACAAATCTGGGTAATTTTCAAATTAAATATTATAACTATTAATATTGTCAATGAAAAATTGTCTTCTATTGTTCGGCACAGATTTATTCCACAGCTATTTCTTCGACACTACCTTAGTGGGGTTTAATAGAATATATGTACCTTTCAGAATTTCTTTCGGACATATGGACTGTTAAAGCAAAGATGATTAATGTCTGACATACATATGACTCTGAAAAATAAGAGATACCCGCTAGGGATTCGACTTTGTTTTACGACCTTACTCATATTGAAAACATCTGTTTTGGATGTCCGAAATATTACAAGTAATCAAGATTAACCTAATATAATTGGTTATTTATGACTTAACATAAATTTGAAATCAAATGCATCACCCTTTCTTTCGTTGAGTATACTATGTTGATTTTTATCTTTTCAGATCTGGAATGTACAGAGTGAACACTGGACGAAGATACCCATTCTAAGATTATTCCATTACTTTCAAACAAACGAGCAAAATGAATAAAGCCATACATGAATGCTGACATTTTTATTTATTATTCCACCGATATTTATCGACTTAACGAATTCACATTTTTTAATTAAAATAGCTTACAACCATGCAGTCCACGTAAGAATCGTAAAATTACTTTCGTCGATGGACTTAAATAATCAAGTTTAAATAGGATCAAAGTTTTTCTTGAGGTTGGCTAGTTACTATAGATACATTGTTATAACCGAGGAGTTGGTTGAAAGTTCTTATCTCATCCTTCAGATATTATAAACCAACTATTACATTTAATTGAAGCAAAATTAGCACATTGAGAGTATAAGATTTTTTTTTTCATACTATAGAAGTCGCAAACGAGCACACAATTCACCTGTCAGTATGTGACCACTTTGGTCCAAGGACGCTTATAATGAATATCGGATAAGATAGAGGTAATTACATAAGGTTCTCTCTCTTACTACACGCCTTAAATCTGAACAGAAAAATACTTAAAAACTACAGATGTCAGGCAGAAATAAGTGTGGCGTAGCGCCTACCGAGTCAAACCATAAAGGCTTTTTTATTTCAAAACCTTAAACAAACCTGTTTCTTGCAATGATTATCGTTAAAGTAAACTGTAAAATTTTATTAAGATTAACATTACAAAGGTGAATGTTTGTGAGGACCTATGTGTGTTTCTCTCTTACTCTTTCTAGCAAAAACTACTGATCGGATTTTGCTGAAATTTGACACACATATAGTTTATTATCCTGCTTAACACATCGGACACATACTCAGTTCTTCTTGTAAACGTGGGCGGAGCCGCGGGAATGAGCTAGCAGGCTAAAAAGATGGCTTAAACTTCATCGGAATCATTTATTGGAATTATTTTGAGTTTTCCCAACGATTTTTTAAATATATGCTATATGGGAACTCGCAGACTTTCATTTTTAATTTATGTATGAATACATTGCAGTAATACTGACGACGCATTGACGTCAGTCGCGATGATACGTGCTGTAATTTATAGATAATTGAAACATTTCTAGATAATATTTCGATTTGGACAGATATGGTCTAGATTATTTTATACTTGCATATTTAGGGTTCCCCATTCAAGGGTAAAAACGAAACTCTTAAAAAATACTAAGATTGTTCTCTGTTCGTCTGTCTGTCACTGATGAACCGTTATAGCTAAAATGTTATGTTAAAAATTCACCGGTGATGAGGTAATAAGGGGGCTCCCATACAGTAAACGTGTTTTTTTTTATAGGCAATGGTAAGAAACCCTTCGTGCGCGTGTCCGTCTTACACTTAGGCAGGTTTTTATTTAAATAAAGAAAATTTAAGAATAAAATAATGATCAAAATTGTTTTTTTTTTTCGTATGAAATTTATTTTCATAGGAGAGTAACACACTATATTTTTTACGCTAAGAGTGCAAGACATTAACATCAAATGACTGCTTAGCTTTGCAACGGTTTATGCTTTTACAAATAACGACTACTTCTACTACAAATTCAACTTTCTTTAATAATATTTTATTATTACTCTAACGATACTCAATGATCACCACTGCTGGGTAGGTACGGGTCTCCTATCAGAATTAGCGAGTTTAGGCTATTGTCACCATTCTGGTCTAATGCGAATTAACAGACTTCACAATTTTTTGGGCTCTTTTTAGAGAACTCTCAGTTATTCAGGTATCCTCATCATCGTGTCACCATCAGTGAAAATTTATTTCTTATAAGTCAGTGGTGCCTGCCTAGGATTTGTACCTTAGACCCTCATTAGGGACGCCGAGTTTCAACAATTAGAGCTATAACTGCTCAATTTTGAAATAACGAATGCCTATATACTAATAAAATTTATGTAATGTCATTGACTCCGTAAGAAAAGAATTTTATAATGTATCAAGTTCAAAATACACCAAAAAATAGACGAGTTCACCATGTAACATGCATTATGCATTTTTTTTAATAAAAATGATTTTATCTCAAAGTTTTTTAATCATTTTGCTTTTTATCAACTGACGGGTGGTGGAACCATTAATTATCTTATTTTTGTTGATTATCTTTTGATAATGCATTGATCAAAATCAGTTAAATTCGTCTTGAAAGTTATAAATGATGTTATTTTTAATATATCACAGTAGATTGTCATCAGCCCATTAAATATGAAGGCCTCTGCGTTGTTGTGTATCTGCATAGCAGGTATGCTATTTTTTATTTTTATTTTATAAGCCATTTTATCTTTTTACAATAGGAAACCTGTTGGAGTCCCTCGGGCTAAAAGCTGTGTATTGCGAATTACGAATACAAGAATAATATGAAAGATTTTTTTTTACTTTTAGTATATTTAAACTGTTGGTCGAGTTTAAAATCATTATAAGCTTTGCCAGTTTACTAATACATTTTAAATAATCCCCGTTTGCTTGGGTGACATACCTAATGGTGACGACGGTCTCGTCACCCGAAAGGCTTATCCACGGGTAGGCGTACATGTAAATGATAAATTTAGGTCTTGTCCCAGTATTGTAAATGGATTTATTTAACCTTTTTTATAAGTAATTAATTTACGTTCTAAGTGTTACAATGGTAATTAAGGAGTTGCTATAATATATACATAGGTATATATAATACAGGTATAATATCAGCCTTGTATCCTAAAATCTCAATCATTATTATTATCATTATAGAAGAGATCTCTCTGATGGCTTATGTTTATGATTAGTGACAGTTGAGTAGTACAAATATTTTCACTTCTGTTGCTTTTATTATCAACAAGTTACGTTAATTTTACACAATTTAAGATACCCACAAAACACTTAAGCAACGATGCTCAATAAAGAGATTGTTAAAATGAAAAAAGAAATCCTGCAGATTTCAATCGGATAATAATTTTTTAGTTAAATATTTTGCAGTGTACGCTGTATCCGGGATCCCTGTGAACGAAAACTTGGGGACATACGATTATCCCCAAATTATTGAAGTCCAAGATGAAGATGGGCTGACGCATACAATTGATTTGGGTGCCAAACCCAATACGGCTCTTCTCGAGGATGTCACGAAAAGCCTTTACAACAACAGATATTCCTTGTTCACGAGGTAAGTTTTAATACACAAGTATCTTCACTCTGGAAGTCACATATGTAGTCTTGTGCACTTCATTTTTCACAGGTGGTTTATCTTGAATATCAGAATTTTGGTTTCACTCTTGTATGTCCCGTTATATGACATGATTTTTAAATCAACACTACCCCATAGAAAAACAACAAAAAGACGACGTGTAAATCAACTGTGATATAATTCAAAAAATAAATAAAATTAGTGATAGCAAATGAAAATACATTCTACCTAAGATTAAATGATGCTAATGTGACATGGCATCCAGCAGTTATCAATCCCATACATTAATAGAGTCCTATCACTGTAACAGTATGGTTAGTCCGAGGAAGTACCATCAATACACTTATTTCTAGCATGAAGTCGTTCTTGCATTTTGTGGAATATTATGGATTCCGGTTTATAAATTATGGGAGACCATCTTTATGTCCAGGATTTGCAACGCACCTGTTATTGTCTTCAGGAACAAGTAATGCTGTACATAGATTTAGTTCTTGTCTAAGGAATGCAGTGACTACATACCATCCTGTGCTTTTCATGTTCGTTTACTTCAGTCTTATTAAAACTGGTATTGTTATGATTTTCGCGTACCCAAACACACAGAGGATAGGTAGATATATTTGGTTGATATAGCGCATAATAAAACGCCGTATTTTTTCAGAAAAAATCCGACGACTTCTCAAGATTTATCTTTGAATCTAGAGGTTTCTATCACGGCCTCTAACTTCGATGCCGATCTTCCAACTGTAGTAATACTTCATGGATGGTTACAAAACCAGTTTTTGGGAATGACCTCTAATCTTAGAGACGGTAATTATTTTATACATTTATTTTTCTTTCATTGAAAAAGTAATCATGTAGAGGACATCTGTTATTAAGTCTAAATACGATTTTGGCCTAAAACATCGATCACCTCTCGGCGCTCCACTGCGCCTTTCAGATTGCCACTTGGACCTGTTGTGTACCTTCTATATTTAGGCGTTACCTATTGTCTCCTTAAAGTCTTAAGTCTACGGAGAACACCCTGTAAACCTTTTGCTTAGGCGTGATCATAATTGATGTCATAAAAGGTTCTATCCTTCCCCTTCTGCATAGGTAGGTAGGTATCTGTATGAGTATGTAACTGGCTCATATCAGGCTTGCACATCAGAATTTCGGAAAACATGTATTACGTTAAAATAGTATTTATATCTATACTAATCTTATAAAGCAGTAGAGTTTGTTTGGTCGAACAGGCTAATCTCAGTAACTACTGGTTTAAAAAAATCTTTTTGTATTGAATAGTCCATTTATTATGGAAGGCTATGGCTATATAACATCACGCTATCTTTGTTCGTTTTTTTTCTTATTTAGTAGCAGTTTGAAACTGCGTACCACCCCTAGTTAAATATACAAATGATCCTGAATAGTAGTAGTAGGAGAAAACACAGTTCGACTTTTAAAAAGTTATATAAATGCAGTTGGTACTTACCTGAATTATTACTATACAGTTTACATATATCTTCTTGAGTTTGATTTTATATCTTTCATCATATAGTGATGATATTTATTTATGATATTTCAGCATTTCTTGAAATGGAGGACGTAAACGTAATTATAGTGGACTGGACATTGTTAGCTGCGCAAGACTACATCACTGCAAGTGCGGGAACTACACACGTCGGTCAAAGCCTCGCCACCTTCCTACGTTTCCTACGACTAGTATCTGGTGCAACTTACGAGTCCATGCATTTAGTTGGCTTTAGCTTGGGAGCTCATGCTGTTGGTATTGCTGGAAGAGATTTGGAAGGCAAAGTAGGAAGAATTACTGGTGAGTAAAGTTTATTCAACGGAACCATAACAGCTGTGTTTACTGAGTGAAGTCTTACTTATACTTTATTCTTCAAAATCGTTAAGGGAGATTATGTAAGGTAAAACACCTATTAACATGTACCCTGAGAAAAGCGCCTTGAACACCTGTTTTTGAGTTTGAGTTTGAGTATTTCTATTATTACGTTTAAGAAAACATATAAAATGTAGGAAAAATCTCCGTCCGTCAACTCGCCATGCAGTAAATGTTATATGTTTTGCACATATTTTTAGTTTCCTCTTGTTGAGTAGCAAAATATTTTCATAGCTTTACAATTAATCTTATTTATTGCTCGTTCATTACTTATTGCAATGCAATGTAATAGAAATATATTTTTTTATACCTTATTCAATTTTTACAGGTCTGGACCCAGCCGGTCCTCTTTGGTCTATTAACCCTCTTAAGCTGGATAAAGATGATGCGCTGTATGTAGAGGTCATCCATACTGACGGTGGGATTAACGGCCTTGGTATTGGCCTCGCTTTGGGCGATGTGGACTTCTTCCCCAACGGTGGTACCTCACAGCCTGGCTGTTTAACTAACAAGTGTGAGCATAACCGCGCTTGGAGCCTGTTCGATGCCACTATTAGATATAACCATCTTATTGGCAATATGTGTGACAATCTCCTTCAGATTACCCTTAATACTTGCCGTGGACCTGCTTTATATATGGGTAATACTTCACTCACTAAGGAAGGGTAAGTTTCAATAAAACGTTTCTTTTTTCATTTCTTTCTTAATGAATATTATAAACTAAGTCGTTACTTGGAAGTAATATTTGTTTTTGAGATTCATAAATTTGATTGATGCGATTTAATCATGTGTTATAATTAATCTTATTATTCTTTTCCAGCGCTGGTATGTTCCGAGTTAACACAGGAAGATTTTATCCTTACTAAAAGAAACAACACTTTATGAAACTATAAAAGTTTTATGAAATAAATCTGTGTATTATTTTTTACCTTAACTATTTATAAAATCAACGACATGGATTATTATATCGATTTCTCACGGTACTATAAATTTTGTGCGACGTAACTCCGCGGAATCCGCGCAGTACGTCCATGGGAAGCTGCCATATCTGCATAAATTCAGTCTAGCATTATTTTAATCCCTAATGCGAAAAGAGAGGTCTTATAAGTTAATACATTGTCTGTCTGTTTGTAAACTGTAACTATGAACCGATTTGGATGCGTTTATATCTTTAGAAAGTATACATTCTGACTTTGGGTTTTAAGTATGTTTTATCAAAATCAGTTTGGCCCTTTATTTGGTATGGTGGGTGAAAATGGGGATGAAAATCTAATATTGTTTAATATTCCCAAGGGGATATAAAACGAAATGGCATATAACTTACATTTAGACATGTTTTAACAAAATCGGCTCAGCCATTTGCTAGAGGGTAGAATGAAGATGAAAAATACAATGTTTTCAATTATACCCAAATAGAATATGAAATAAAGCATGTTGTGTATATTACAATTGTAATATAATTAACTGTGTCCTATCAAAATCGTTTCAGCCGGTTACTTGATTTGGGGGTGAAAGTG
>DWLI01004821.1:0-10555 GCA_018249915.1 Cecropterus dorantes dorantes
CTTCACAGTTCGTCTCTTCACTGGTTTCTTGGTTACTAATACTTGCAGAAGGATCGGTGTTTCTATAAATAAAGCTCGTTTAGTTTTCAGGAAGTAGAATATAAATTAATTTCTATTTGCATATACTATGTTTTATATGCGAGCAAAAAACGAAGGTTTTGTATTAAAAACCACCATTTTGGATTATAATTATGTTTGGTAATTTAATTTTACATTCAGTACGTATCTATGTATTAGAGACAGGTTGCCATAAATAATGTAAATTCGTTTTATAAAATTTGTATTTTATATTATATGGATAACGAAAAAGGTAAAATGCGCTTAAAATAAAAAATGTAGGTAGCTCACCTTCGACATTTGGCTATTATAAAATGTCCGTCCCGGGGGCGCGATCCATTAGCGGCCGAGCTGTGTGCGGATGGGTGCGCCCTGCTCGCTGATGTGCCCTCGCTTCCATTCATCTTTGTCAATAAAATGATTTATTCAGACCTTTTCGCAAATTTATACGAATGATATGCCTTACTAAATGTTAGTAGGCCAAATCTGCAGATATGTATATAATACAGATAATAAGTGAAAATTTTTCCCGCCAATTCTTTTTTCTCTAAATGTTTTACAGTTATTCAGCCATTCCATTCGGTATACATGAATTATACAGATATTACATATTAAAAATAAATTATATTCTTAGTCTGTATCTAATTGTTGCTAAAACATTATCGAAAGAATTATTAAATTGAATTGAAAATTGAATTATAATTAATAATTATAAAATTATTTTTTACATATTGATATATGCAATTTAGATAATAATTAATATCATTTTTTTTAATCATTTGTATCAAATTTTGACATCTGTATTATTTAAAGTTTGGATTGATGTGTCGGAAGTTCGGTGAAACGTAAACGATACACAGTTATGTTTCATAAAAACATAATTTCTTTGCAGTCGGTGTTGTGGAAATAGCCATGAGGATTTATTATTATAATAACCAAGTTTCTCAGGTTCGAGTGTAAAATTATTATATTTCGTAAATGTTTAGTATAACTCATCCATTAATTGACCGCACGCCATAGCGTGTTTCGGAACTGTTCGTTCTACTGCTTAGGAAGGGTTAATAATGGGCGTTAACATCCCACTAATGGTATTGAATGGCAGCTGTCTGATGCTTATCAATAAATTTAATACAGCTACCTAGCTTTTCGCCGTGTTCCACTTAATGATAATGACGATACCATAGCTAACAGTCCTGTCATATCATTGCAAACTACGACGGTGACAGACGTCAAGTGGTAGGGAAAAATGTATACCATTACCGCAGGGCCACGAAACAGCGTACGCGAACAGTCAGCGTTTGGTGAATTTCATAAAATCTCGTTACAATTTGCCGTAAACTTTTAAGGATTTTAAAAACAAATACATACATTTGTTTTAAAGGCTCTAAGCTGACGTTTGCAGCGCTAAGTGTATAATTAAGTGAATGTTTCGTGGCCTAAGAGTAAATTTGCAAGTGTTCTACGAGATAAATAAAATTACAATTCCTTTATTAACAATCTTTATTTTTTTTATATTTTTTCCTTTTCAGTTTAATTAAATTTTATAAAACAGAAAAACTCATAGCTATATACTACTTTGTCTTATATTACGGCGGTGGTATTATCGAAATCAAAACACAGATCTCCCAATAATATTTTATCCCAAATAATTCATATAAATATGTCATTTTGTTCGTTATATTATTTGTTTCAACACTTATCTGCTTTCTGTTTAACTAATATTATATTCTATTATAAATTGCATTTTTTCTAAGAAAACACTTACAGGCACTTATGGTTTAGAATGTTTCTTAAGACTCATCGTATACACGATATAATATTTAAACTTTTATTAAACTTATTTATCTTATCTAATATTTAAACTTCATTTGATTCCGAAAACAAAATAATACAACCTACCTAATACCTACCAACAAGTACCTTAAAAACTTAGCATATTTGTTAGATAATTTTATATTGCGTTTATATCGTTTAACGCTACTTATTATTTATTTTTATAATTTTTAATTTTAACGTAAAGTCTACCTTGTATACAGGTATTTGGTATTCATGTAGGTAACTTTATTTATATTAACTAAATAAGCGCATTATAATTTTATTTTTACCTCCATTAATTTTAGAATAAATTCTGGTACATTGGCCAGAATATTGTGAAAACGTAAAAGACCCAGCGTGTATACCTTAATACATAAAAAAACCAGATTAAAACATTGCTACACGATTAATAAGTCCCGGTCTTCGGGGGCGTCTCTCCGTATATTAATCCGTACATGTCTGCACACGTGGCCTACCGCCTCCATACAGGGCGCCACCGTCGCCGCCATGCACGCCTGGACCACCGTCCGCAGCGATGCGAAGTAGATTTTGATGAAACGCAGGCATGGGGTCGTGCACCAGATTTGCTGTAAAACATTTGATGGTTAGATACTTGATAATTTCTGATATAGCGATTTGCGATTGTAATAAGTAATCGTTGAACGTTTAACTGACAGATGTGGGCTGGCTAGGGAATTTCCTCTCCGAAAATCCAAATATAGTACTGAAGGCCATCCATCACATAATATATTTCAGAAAGAGGAGACCTCAAACCTAAACTACAGCTGCCTCCTTATCGGTATCATTGATTCGTTAGTGTAAAAGAACAGACAGATTAAAAGTAAACCTCAAACTAAGTGTACTAACTTGTTTCGGAGATGTAGCTAAAATGTCCTGGGCCGGTGCATTCCTAGATGGTAACGCACGACGTCAGGATAAACTGTATTATAATCAAAGTGCATACGAAGATTCATTGAGGTTAGTGAGATCGACCGACTCACCTCAAAAGCCAAGCACGCAAAGCTACATCCCAGTATGAGGGCGCAGGGTGGGGCAGCGAGCACGGACAGGAGGGTGTAGCACCAGTTTCGTGTATACTTGAAGCAGACGTTGCTGAGGCGCCAGGCACACTCAGGACTTCGCGCTCCTTCGGTCTCGCCGATAATGTCGTCCCAAACTATCTGTGAAAATGCCAAACCCGATAATTGTGAAACTGCCAAAATTGATTTTTGGCAGTGCTAAAAATGAAAAATGCCGTCCCCGCCCATCATTTTTACCATCATCATTATTTCAGTTAATTGATGGATATTTGAACCTACTGATTGAAATTAAAAATTAACAATCGCAATTGCCAATGTTAAATATAACGAGTTATGCGTTCGTTTGCCGCCCTCTATACTTGAGAAGATCCAGGGCTGAACTTTAGGCACGTCCATTAATTACGTGAGATGTTTTTGGCGCTCTATTTCCACTCTCGTTGATATGAGGATTCCGCTTACCTCTTGGTAACATGTAGTGAGATTCATCTTGATCCTCACTTAAGATGGTTCAAAATGAAAAGTGTAACAAGTTTTACTTATTGTAAACCAGTTGTATTTGCAAAAATAAAACATGATATAAAACCAGGATCTCACATAATTATTGGATGTCGCAGTATACTAATTAGCTTCATACCCTGTACGTATGGACTTATTCAAACTCGAAATAATTCATTTGACAGGATCTTATTTGAATGATAATGTGTTTTACATTGGTAAATTGGCTGAGAACATTTAATCGGATCCTAAACTACTGTATAGACCAGATTTTATTTTACGATAACCAAATGTCTATAAAATTAAATCATACGCTCCTTTGTTTTACTAAAACAAGAACAATTAACAGCCGTGGAGTACTAAAAAACGTCGGTAAGGGCTTTTGAAATTCGTGTACTCGCGTGTTAAGAGTTAGTTTTAGCATAGTAAGTAGAGGCTACTTCTCTACGATAAGCTATGAAATGCTAATTTTACGTAAAAATATTTTTCCTACGTGGCGTATTATAAAAATAAATATTTACACCGTAGTCGTAAATATGCTAATTTCTTTACTTTGTTTCTATAAATATAATTATTGGATTATATAGGGTGACCAGACCCTCCCATTTTTTGGTTTTTTGTCGACAATTTCAGAGTCTTTTTATTATAATTTTTATTTCATATCTGTCTTAAGTATAAAGTGAAAAAAATATCATAGACTAGAACTTTTTTTTTCGTCTCTCATCGTTGGACCCTTCCCCTCCACAAAGCTATATCTACGTCCAAGTGTAGGTAAGTAGATAGTATGATTAGGCAATAATTGTTTTCGAGGAACATTTTAGTAAGTAAAACGATACACCCAGTAGTCGCATTAGGGTAGGGCGCGGTTGGGCCTTCGCCCAGGGCGCCGGATAAAAAGGGGCGCCCCTTTTTATCCGTTTTACACATAATGTATTTTTTAATTAATTATTTCATTTTATATTGAATTGCAATGCTAGAA
The DNA here is from genome assembly GCA_018249915.1 of Cecropterus dorantes dorantes. Taxonomy (NCBI): domain Eukaryota; kingdom Metazoa; phylum Arthropoda; class Insecta; order Lepidoptera; family Hesperiidae; genus Cecropterus; species Cecropterus dorantes. The sequence goes on from DWLI01004821.1 coordinate 4,387, forward strand.
AGGGGCGCCGCAAAAAATCTCGCCCAGGGCACTGGTAGTCCTAAAAACGGCACTGGATACTCTTTTTGTGTATCGTTGATACTAAACCATTTTAATATATTTAAATGACGTCTGCCGTCTTTCTCATAATTATTGGTGGACTGAATGTTACAGCACCCCTTGGGAAAAGAAAAACAAAACAGTGGAATTCAAATATCGTTTTTATGATTTTGATGCCATAACTACGATCGAAATTGACGCATTATCATTATGACTAACAAAACACATTACCACTGGGCAAGTCCTTTCAGAAACTCTATTATATCTAGTAATGTTTACAGTTGGTATAATGAAGCGGATATTCCAGGTCAGATATTCAATTGACCGGCAGCCCGTCCACACGCCCCAACCAGTCACGCGACCGTGCTTTGGTCTCTTGCGTGATTTGCTCTTGCCTGACTTGCCTCGAAACAAAGGGCTAGTGTAAAAGTTGATTGCTGGACGTCGGCGTTGTATACGATTTGTAACAGTTTGGCTTTTTGGATGACAAATTGTATTGACCGGCTTTGTTGTAGCGGTTTTGGGTATACATATAACACCCACTCGCAAATGCGGGAGGTACGGACCTTCCCAGAGAGTGGCTCAAATCCCCTCTCCTTTAATCTAAATTTAAGTCTTTCAGTTAATCCGTCAGTCTTAAAATTTAGAAACAGAAGGGCCCAAGGCCGTTCTGAGATCTAGCTCAGACTCCGTATCAGAAGACCGAAAAATGTATAGCTTTAGCTGTTCAAAGTGGGCTACGTTTTGAATAATAAAGTTCCTCGTTTAATACCTTTAATTTTAATAAATTGTATAATAAATAAGATAAATAACGACTTAAATTTTATCTGAATCGCGGAATTGTTACAAAAGTATGTTCAAACATTTTGTTTACATTCTTGTATACTACGAGATTTTAACTCTAAACAGCTATTTCTCGCAAATCTAGATCTATTTGTAAGTGGGTCACAGGGTTACCAGTTACATTCGGCGCTGGCTGATGCGTCACGGTGACCTTACTTTGCTTTATGCTACCATTACACTGTCCATTAGGCCACACACTGCGCATGCAAATATGTTTCCGTTCCACTAATACCGTCAAGTTGATTTGCATTGCTTTGAACAAATAATTAAGATTCATAACGACGTTAATTTCTTGTTATTGTTTAATTGAGACCTTTGCGTTTCTTATACCTTATACATATGGTTAAGGTCAGATTATATCCATGTAAGTTATTTGAAATGACGGAACTTTTCATTTCTGCGAGCGAAGATCATACAGATTTTTTATTTTTGTTGTTATAAAAAGAAAGCAGAAAGTGAAATTAATCTCAGCTTTTTAAACAAAAATATTTGAAGTATAGAATATTTTAGCTTTGTATAAAAAGTTTCAATTTGAATATGGTGAGAATGCATGATAAATATGATATGGATTCGTAAGAGTACCGCCAAGGTCCGAGATGGCAAATACAAATATATATAATTATTTCTTACACGAATGTGGGACACTTAGGAAGTTAGACATTATGCATAACCCTAAGTCACTGTGCTGACAAACGGTATGTTTTAATCTGAAGTCATTTAAATGCAGAATGCATAATATGTTCCATCGCACATACTTCAAGTCATCTTAATTATATAAAGCATTTTACTGAAAACTTAATCTTCATTGTATGCTTCGAGCGAGTGTAAACAATCTGAAGGGTTCTCGCCAGGAGCTTTTTCCCAACATTAACTTGTATACAAAATTGTCTAGCTGTAACTTTTTAATTTAGTGGTAAAGGATGACGGTCATTCCATAATTAAGCCTGGTTTGCACCGCTACTCAATTACGATTTGGTAGAGACAAGAGTTTTGTCTCTACCAAGCGACGTTGTGCAATGAAATAGTGCATAACACCGTCAAAACTTTAATAATGTTAGACACTGATCTATTCGTATTATGTACCTATTTGTAACGGATTACCATGATATATAAATATGACTTGTTACTGATACTCGTGTTTAAGTAACTTATGCAACATTTAACGATAAACAACGACTAACGTCTGTTGTAATTCGCTACCTACCTAAATTATAATAAATATAACCTGCGAAGGGTCAGAGGTCAGTATAAAGTGTAGAATGTAATCACTATCGTCATGACGGAAACATTCGGCATCAAAATTAGGAATTTCTAACATTTCAGCACTAAACTCAGTACGAAAGTAGGTACATACCAACTGAGCTGCACGAAAGCACTTTTTACTTACTTTTAATACGTATATACACTCGTATCGGTATAATATGTATACGTACTCACGTATACATATTATACTGATATTATACACATATTAGACATACTGGTATACTTATAAAAGTATTTACCATTTTTGATGTTTAAAGATAACACACACAATGTGTTTTTCTGTCTAAATTTTTTGATTTAGGTAACAGTGACAAGCTTATCAAAAATGATTTACGCGTATGTAAATTCTTGTCTGTTTTGTACACATTTTACCATACACTAGTATATAAGCAAAAACACCAAACACGTAAACGAAGACACAAACGCTCAAACATGTTTGAGTCTTTATTTGAGTTTTTTTTTGATGGCATACATAAAAAAAAACTCAAATAAGAGTCCGGGGATAAAACCCGAAATTGAGACGTGTTCGCGTTGGTGACGGCAAGGCCATTTATATATTGAAGTGTTACTTTTATAATTAAATAATAATAGAAGTAGTAAACTAATATCTCCTTTCCTTTGTTCGGTCATACATAGTTTCCAATTAAGGACCTTTCTACTCCATCGGTTGTATACACGATGTGGCCTGACCACTATTTAATTCGGAGAACTATACCGATTATTTTCGTTTGTCTGTGCTTTCAGACTAATTACCGCGGACTAATTAACTGAAGAAAATGGCAGGATAGCTCAGGGCTGGATGGAGTTGGACGTACCTACTTTAGAGGAGGCCTTTGTTCAGCAGTAGACTCTTACAGATAGATGGAACGTAAGACAGAACTTGAGACTTACCTGTAAATGTGGATTCAAGTTGTTTGGATCTCTATCTTCTAAAGCTTCCCGAACGCCGCTGTCCGGTTTCGGCTGCATCTTCGGGGACACGTTGAAGCGGGCTACCTTCTGTTCTCTTCTCGGTTCCAAGCTTACAGGTATCAGAATAGGTGGTGCGGAGGACGGTTCCGGTATTTCGGGTAGCAGCTTGGCTTTTTACGCGCACGAAGCGCCTCTAAACGAGTAACAAGTGAAGGTAGATTACAAATTTCGAAGTTTGTGTTGTTTTTTTACAACTATTACGCTGTTGGGTTTTTATTTATAAAAAATACGCGTCGAATAAACGTCAAATAGATATTGATAGAGGCTTAAGTTTGAATTAAGACAAAAAATACTAATAATTATTTTATTTTTGTGGCCTTTATCGATAAATATATCTTAAAATTTCATTTTACGATGTCTTCATAATAAAAATATTCATAGAACTATTTCCAATATAATATTTTTAATGTATTTATATTTTTGTCAATGTCAAGGTAATTAAAAAGTGAACAATAGGTATGGAAAAATATCAACAGTTTTGACCGTTACTAGACCAAATATCTGCTTGTAAGGATATAATTATAGCTTATCCACTCGTCTAGAATGAATAATTCATTAAAAAAATTAATTAATCATGTCTAATAATAAGTGTATTATAACACGCGACGTGAACATTAAGTTTCGATTAAGCACGCGCACTTCGCCGTAAGCTCGCTGTAAAACTGAAATAATTCCCTCCAAAACCCTTTACCTATAGTGTGACTGCGCATGTGTAAGAAAAATTAGTATGAATTATTTTATAAAAACGACGTACATTGCGGTTTTCTATGGAGCTTTAAAAAGTTAATTTTGAATATAAGCAGTAATGTATTTGTTTCTATTCCTATTCTTGACATTACCATGTAAACTTAACACATGTTAAAATAAAACTAATTTTGGTGTAAGCTCGTGATCCATTGCATTGTTTTAGAAATGTTAATCCTAAACTCTTAAGAAACGTAGCAATGTACTATACTTTTGAAGGTGAGTGGTCAATCATCGTATTTTTTTCATGACTGGCGATTCAGGGCGTTGACCGCTTGCTTTACAGCTCGGAAAATTTGTTTTTTATTGATTGAGAATTTATGGTTATTATGTGTAGGATAAGGTTTTATTTACATGGTAAACACTGACTCGCAAGTACCTTCTGGTTAAAGAAGTAATAGTAAGCATCTTAAAACATAAATAAGTGCATTTTTTTAAGTGAAACTTGTTTAGAATCGTTGTGATTTGAAATTCTATGAAACGAAAATTCGTTACGAAATCTAAAAACTAAAAAATGCCGTCCTATCCCACTTTTTTACCATCTTCATCATTTCATCAGATGTTTACTAACTGATAGATATTTGAACGGAACTTATTCGTACCTAGAGTTCCACTACCTACCGAATTAAATTAAAAAAAAACAATCTTAATCGTCAAAGTTTAATATAACGAGCTTATTATTATGCAGTCGTTTGCAAAGTTTGAACTTAACGCCCTCTAAACTTGCCGTCCGGGACATAGGCCCCGGCTTGCTAAGATCCGGGATTGTATACAGCTTATAGCCTTTCTGAATAAATGGACTATTCAACACAAAAAATATTTTTTTCAATATGAACTAGTAGTTCCCGAGATAAGCGCGTTTAACCAAATAAACTAACACTTCTGTTTAAAATATTAAGTGTAGATTCAATAGTCCGAAAATTTTTATTATTACTTATTTTTTAATTCTCAAGCAATATTTTGCAAATATTAGAAATGACCAGAAACAGGAAGGTGATATAAAAACATGTTTAAAAATAACAGGAAATTAAAATATTGCGATTTATCTAAATACTGTAAAATAAATAAAACAAAATTTGTTATACAAACGTTTATTGTCTCAAATAAACAATGCTTTAAGATTAAGATATAACTATTTCTACATACATACACAATTACACATGCACCCTCGTTACTTTATATACAGGCCTTAATAAGTGTATACGCTTCTTTATATTTGAGTATAGATTATAGTACATACATGATTAAAATGAGTTTAAATCTAGCTTATATTTAGTAAGTACATTGAAATATTTTATAATAAAAATATGTATATTGTGATTCAGTCCTTTAATTATTAAAAACTGTCTGCGCGAGATATTCCTGTGTGAGGAACCGCGTAGCGGAGCGGTCACCATACCGGTCTGACACGTACTAAGTTTCGGGTTCGATCCTCGGCCAGACAATGTTCTGGATCTGAGTGTGTATTCGTTTTTATGTGTGTCCATTTTACTCACGACACAAATAATATTTCCGTCTAGGCTTAGGCTATGAGTGTAGAATGCGGACAGATGGCGCTGTGTGGTCTTCCCATTTGTGTATGTTGATTTAGTTGATGTTTCTCACGGCAATTTATTACCCTATTAAAGTTTTAGCGCCGGGTCAAAGATATTGTATACATTTAGATAGAGTGTCATGTCTACAACTGTAAAGAGTGGCTATGTTCATGTTTTGCCTTTTCCACCGTAAGTTGCGATTCACATGCACCACACCACACAGATAAGACGTAAGCCAGAGAGGTGTAAAGCATCGTGCCTTAGAAATAGAGCGACGGTTATACTCTCGTTACTAGAGATGTAGCCAGTGGCGTAGCGTAGGTTTATGCTACCCGGGGCGGAAGTTAAAATTTAGTTGGCCAAAAACTGGACTAAATTGACGACCAAAAAAGAAGGTCGCCAAACCTAATGCTGCCGCCTTCAGAAAGGTATAAGTGTAAAATTTTGCCGCCCTCTAAAAGGTGCCGCCCGGGGCGACCACTGGTTTCAGCTACGATGTCAGTTATATCATCGACAATGTTGATTTGAATGGTCGATTGTGGTGCGAGGGGAAAAATGTATTTTCATACAAATTTTCATCCACCCACGCAATTATTTTTGTATTTTTGTTTATCATATAGCTGTGGCACATGTGAATAAGCACTTAGCTTTATTTGTAACCTTCTACAATATTTACGTAAACAGACAGAATATACGTACACGTCAATAGAAAGTGTCCGAATCGATTTCAATTGCGTCGTTGTACACGTGTCATTTGTTTGTGCTGTTGAATC
>DWLI01004822.1:0-10554 GCA_018249915.1 Cecropterus dorantes dorantes
GGCACAGGTAAATATTCACTTAAAAGGATGCCACAACAGTCGTTTTTATATGTAATTGTTTTTGTAGAAATAAACTATTTTCTTTCTTTCTTCTTTCCTTACTAATAAATTTCCTTTTATTACAGGTAAGTTCACCAACGAAAACGGAACATGCACCAACACAGACGCAAAAGGAGGTAATTTCGATAAAACGTATCAACAACACAAAATCGTACGACATTCACCTAAATAGATTGTCTAGAGCCGGATCGCTCAACAAATAGAGCTCTTTGGCTTCCTGCAAAGCTCCCAAATGCACAGTCATTGCACAGTAAAAGAGTGGATCGTGATTAATCTGCTCTGATCAGCCACAGCGTCCGCTGCAAAGGATGATTGAATTAGAGTCCGCTGTTCGCGCGCGAAAATTAACTCCCAATGAAACTTGTTAGCGAACGTCGTAATTGATTGAGATCGTTCAACATCTTAAATGCTATGTCAAATTGATAGCATAAATACAGTACTACAGTACAGGATGATATGTCTCAGAATATTAAGATTGTCTGCTTATAAATTAGAACTCTGAAAATAGTCAACGTCAATAGTCAACAGTCAGTAAGGAAGTCAATACTTCCTTATATGATTTTAGACAAATATTATCGCGGAATTGATACATTTTAATATGTTACGGGTTTTCACGAAATGTGGTTTTTGAATTTCTATTTGCCGATATTTCGATCCAGTTATATGGATAGTGGTCGTGGCGACACTCGAATTGTCTATTTTTTTTTAAATTGTCTATGGATATTTAAAATTGAATGAAAAATAATAAAACTGATGTGTTAGTGCTAAAATCATACTGAAGTTGGTTTAATGTCATAACAGCACCTGGTTAGTTATCTCCAATTTCTCGGCTTCTACTTAAAACTTTTGTATAGTGGCGGAGCAATCGCCCTGCCTGCAGACAATGGTTCCAGGTTCGAGCCCCGGCGTTATCTAAATTATTAATTCAAATTCCTTTCCGGGTCTGGATGTTGTATTCGTCTTTCTATGTGTCTGTGTCCCATTACATAGTAGAATATCTTCGTATATGGCTATGAGTATACAAAGCGTTTATTTTCATAGATAACTACGGCTATTAAATTGCAAGCAATGTTTATGCGCGCTGCTCACTATATTCAAATAGGGTGTAAAATCAACTTTACCTGTAATTTAACTAACAGCAAACCAACGCTTAAGTCAACATAAACTCTTACAGTAACAGAATCGAACAACTCATTAGGCATTCCAATTACATTTACATATCCGCGGTATGCCAACTGCCAACGGGGTCAATCCCACGGCGACAAGTGCGTGTCGAGGGTCCTTTAGTTTGAACTGTCGTTAATCTAACAGTTTCAGTACGAGCCGTGTGTATCGTACTAACAAAAATGTTATTCTTTGAGTTTTGTTTAAAAGAAGCGCGCAAGAGGACTGTAAGGGCGATAGAACCCTGAGTGGTTTTCGGAGGCACCACAGCTACTCCGATTTCTGCCTAATAGTATCATTGCTAAGGGCCATGTTTTGATTTGAAGGGTGTGGCAAGGCAGGCATACTCCGAGGCGTTCAAACTTAGCCCTTAGTGGTAGCAACTACCGTGCATTAAAGCAGCATGGTAGGGCATGCTTTGTTTCTTCCTCAGTTGTAGCAATTAAATCCAAAACACAAGAAGCATTTTTAATAAACTATCCGAAAATTAATGCAACAAACAGCTTACAAATGTTCACGTCGCAAATGCCTTTAACAGGACCGACAAAGCAACGCATTAGCTATTCCAATTATCATTTGCATACGAGAATCCGAGGTACTGTGCCAATTACGAACGAGGCCAGTCCGGCGACAAGTGCGTGTCGAGGGGCCTTTAGTTGCGCCTGTCGTAAATCTAACTGTCATATCGTGTCACACAAAAACAGTCGGCTTAAGTAGACTAAGCTTAGTTAGTTAATAACTGACGCTCATATTTTAACTGTAATGACCTCTACAGGGCGGTCACTATACCGGTCTGTTAAATATAAAAAATGGTTTGAATTCTCGACAGATAAATATGTTTTCAGTAGTGTGGTAGGTATGTGTGGTGAGTGTAGAAACTACTTAAATAGTATAAAGCTTATGTTAAAGGCAATAAGTGTATGCACGTAATTTAAAAAAAATAAGGTAATATAATATTAGGATTTTTTATGAAATGTTTGACGGTTATCAATTGCTCACGAAAAAGACTAAGATTTTTCCTCTATTATTTATCTATTCAAGAGTTCGCTGTAACCTAAATGTTATATTTTCCATTATAAGCCGTAAGTACATAGCCGAGATAAAGAACATTGTGTAATTATTTTTCCGAGACCAGAATCGGGAAATACGTTACGTATAATTTGGAAAGCGGGACGTTTCATCCCTGATACCCAGGGGGTGCAGTAAATCTCGCTCGCCATCCTATTAAGATAATATCGGGCAATTCGCAAACATCCACCCATAACCGCGAACCCATAACCGTCCCCGCCCATGTTAGGGATTTGAATCGCAGATTTTTGGGGGATTAATTAGAATTTCGTAACAATTCTCGCCGTGACGACGCCATAACGCAACCCGATAATCCTCGTGATACCCCCGAACATAATCGTTTGGTTTCATCATTCAATAAAATGTGATATCCGATTATGATTACTTTTCAATTATTTAGAAACAATATTATCTGCCGTACTAGACATCTCCATCATTTATCCATGACGGTCCCTCCAACTGCTGGCTACAAACGTCATCTTTATATTTAGGTACGAGTACTTGTAAATCACCAAAAAATATATCCTTGCAACCCTTGCATGACTCCCTTCTTATTACTCTTGTCTAAGAGACCTAGATTATTATTACGTTCCAATGCACATTGGTCGAGAAAGGTAAAAGTTACCAAGTCACCCCTCTTACGCGCCCTTCGAAGCAATTTTGCAAGCTTAAAATTTTGGTCATTAGCGGTCAACCTTCCAACTCCTGACCGCACCCAAAGTTTGACATCGTAGATAGTTGTTACAATGTATACAAGGTATGGGGTACGCGCTAAAATATCGTTTAATAATTTTGTATTTTCTGTACCTTTATTAAGAAATGTTGTCATTATTAGTAAAGGTTTTAGTAAATACTTAATATTTTTACAAATCATTTTTTCTATGCTACACACTTTTGTTACACACTTTTAAAGATACCAATTTACACGTAATAAGCAATAGAAGCAAAAAATGACTAGTTTCCTCCTTCTGCATAATACACTCTTAGCTTTACTCTCCGTAACGATTCTTGATATAAGATATTCACGAAGCAATAACCGTTATCTAGACGTTGCCCGACTGCCTTGAAACACTTCTGTGATTAACGCCTTAACGACTAAGCGACGTCATTGCTTTAGATGCGAGTTTTCTTAAGATTTTTCGAATTAATCACTCTCTTTACCTGTTTTAAACAAGTGTTTGAAGCAACTTTAACAAAATTCTACCATTCTACCATACTTTTTATCCTACCATAAGTGTTTATTACACCCCTCGTGCCCTGCACGAGGGTTGGAATAGGTTAAAAAGGGGTGATTAATATAGTGAAGAAAGAAATAGTTCGTCTGACAGAGCCTTGTTTTATTTTTTGTCTACAAATTTTGGAATCTATTTATTCCAGACTTCCAGACATTTCCTTCCTTCTATCCATACAATTCCTACCACTTTGAGGAAGGGTAAGAAAAAACTACAGAGACCTTTGCTTTCTTTCACCAAACACCACTGTTGATTTAACAAAATTATAGCTGCGCAAATGTATACATCACATCAATCGGAATGTGTTGATTAACGTTAAACAGTCAGTGGTAAACGCTCCAAGTCTCCAAGCCAATTTGTGGAGAGAAATTCGTCGAAAAGAAAGCCCACCAATGGTTCATTTAAAGGCAGGCAAATTGCAAATCTGCAGAAATAACTTTAAAAATAAAAATAATTATCTTAAGTTCATTTGCTACGCGGTTTCGCCCTTTCGGTACTAAATTAGAAAAAAAACAAACAAACATAGCGTGATGTTATATAGCCTATAGCCTTCCTCAATAAATATACTAATCAATACAATAATATTTTTTCAATTCGAACCAGAAGTTTCTGAGATTAGCCCGTTAAATGAAACAAACTCTACTGCTTTATCATATTAATATACATTAACTATATTATTAACTAAATAAAAGTGGCGTTAATTTAATTAAATACCTTTTAAAGTTCTAGTTTCCAGTATAAAACCTCCAGTATGTCTTCCTTCGCTAAGCGTTCTATCACGTTCGCTTGAGCGCTACCGGAACGCTTCAATTGCGTTCCTTATACATGTGAAGACTGAATTTTTAAGCGATCTAAGCGAATGGCAAATAAACAAAATTAAAATTCAACTTGAACTTAACACTACCAAAGCACGAGCTTCGAACGGTGCAAAACTTTGCAAGGCTGTAGAATCAGCACTGTTCGACAGAGGTGACCTCATGGTATACTATTATACGTATTTCTAATGAAAAGCTGTTCATGCGTTTCGCTCGAAAGGTGTGGATACCGACTGCTCTAAATACAAGACGAACATTTTAGTCCTCAAGAGTGGTATCGCACATATCATTACAACTTTTCAATGTAGACTTGGATAAAAATGCCCATGAGCGGTGGTGACCACTTACCACGTTTGCTACTTCAACTTTACAAAAAAGTAAGAACATTTCCTATCATCAACACTCATCAGTCCCACTGATCAAGTATTAATCGATAGACTTTGCGTATGTTGACAACTTTTACTAAACTCTTTAAACAGATTAATTTCCACGCGATTTGAACGTTCACCACTTATTCATATGATAAATTAGAGTTATACCTTTAATTCGGACCTCGGGCTTTAGCGTAAGGTTGCATTACAAAGCTATCGCTTCTTATATTTCCTATACAACGCCTCGTGTTAATGGCCTTGCGAATTATCGTCAGGACGCAATACTATGCTAGTAACGAGCTGAACTGGATCTTAGCACGCAGACATTAAATCCTAAGTCTAAGATTAAAATGTTCTTGAGCTGTTTCGTATTCAAAGCGCACGATGGACCATATATACGCAATAGTATTTATAGTTGCTCTGATAACGAGATAGAGCATTACTTTTCAGTGCAATAACGTTGGTTACCTCACCAGATTTGGAGTGGTTTGCTATAATGGTATCTATCGTATATCGATGTTAATATTTATATTCTTCCATCAGCGTTTGGATCCTCTCTTTGACATTATTAAGGGGATTTTGCAAATAGCCATCGTGCCTGACAAACGGGTTGATGCCTGCTGTAAGTAATGATGTTACACAAAAAAGCGCTGCTTTCCATCTCCTAGATTTTGTCTATTCCATCCATTCATCTATCCATCAGGCCTTCAAAGTTCTTTGCTGGTCATAGGCCTCCCCTAGTCCGCGCCACTCCGACCGGTTTTGTTGGGATCACAGGAACTCATTCTATTTTAGATCGAAATCACGCATCACAAGTTTTATATAATTCAAGTATAAAGTTACACATTGAAATACTAATAAAGCTCACGAAATAAAATCTAAAGGTTTTTTCTAATAATTAACAATTTCTGTTAAATACATTTATATTAATTAATTAAATTTTATTAATACCTATTAAATTAATAAAGCCTTAAGTTAGGCTTATTTTATGCCTAACCTGACTAACCCAACCAAACTATGTTTATATATTTTTAGCTTTTTATTTTACAAAAAATGTAACTCAAAAACCGTTACATAAGAATAACAATGACATTCGGTGTATTTACAATGTTGAATAACTCGCCAGTTATACTAAGTGGCACTACCGTCGCCTACGGCAACGTAGAACGCCAATGTGTTTGAAAGCTCTTTTGTGCCCTTTTCAAGAGCCCAGTAACCCACAGGATATTTATGTCAATAAAACCCACACGAATTTGACACAAAAAACCAAATAGACTTAAAATGCAAAATAGCTTTCTCGTTTAGAACCGTCAAATATTATTTGATTTCGATTATAATGTATCCAATTAAATTAAGCGCTTATTCGAGTCAATCAGTGTCCTTATCATAATGATTACCTATTAACGAGCCTATTTGTTACTTCGTCTGGTCTAAACAATAGTCGTTGTTATTGGTTCATTTGGCCCCAAATCACGTGAAACGTACTAATCGTATAAGTGGCGGGCTCGCTTCGGAACGGCTCGTGACCACTAATTTCCAAACCGTAGCCACAAATCTCTATTATGAGCCCGATAAATAGACGGTTTGTTCCAATTTTAAAATAACGACTCGATGCCCGCCGCGAATAAATTGACGCGCTTGTTCGATTCGAATTATATCGGTCATTCGAACACGGCGGTCGTTACGAATGTTTTGATCGAACGTACCAAAACGTTCGACATCATCAGCTCGTTAAACGGACTTGTTCTCCGATGTTTTTAACGAATGGAATTATTTTTTTGTGTTCCATTAATTGAATTCATTGAACATTATTGTACATTTGCCTACGCTTTTTAATATCGATTTATTATAAAGCATTTTTTTCTTTTTTTACTTGCTAAGCCTAGGACACATAGAAAATGACTGTTACAATATTTTTCATAAACTAACAACCAACGGATCGGAATGCGACCTCAGTTTATATTTCTTTTATTATCATATTTATACAGTAGTATTTATTACGCAGTAATGGTCCTATATCCATTACTACTTAATCCAATTCTGTGAATTCTGATTACTAGACTAAAAACGTATCATATCCCTGAAGCAAACTTTAGCTTTATGACGCAGTAATTGAATTAACAGCGCCACTGGGTACCAAGCTCCAGGCGAGTGCATGCATCCGCATACTTGGTGTTATCTAGCGCTGCACAGCTCCAATATCTGAGAGTTGGTTGAACGCTTATTCTTCATATGAGCTCCAAGGATTATTGCCCGTTATCGGAACTGGATAAATTACTCTATTACCCACGAACCCTTTCGGAGCTCCGAGGCACCTCACCGCCTCTATTTCGCCTGCTGATGGAATTTCCACGCTTATAAGAAATTCTTTTTACAACGCCAAAGCCATTATTTCTCACGCCGGATTGACGTTATGCAAATAGGTAAATAAGTTTAGGGGAGTTTATAAGCGCTTCGTATGAACTATCTGTGTGTGGAGGAAATTTTATTACGGTATATCCGCGTTCTATCGTTTATTGTTGCGAGGGTTTCGCTTCTGATATTTTTATGGGAACGGCAAATTCAATACAGTCCTGATACTAGAGAGAAACGTCACCCAATAACAACAATTTAAAATAAAAAATACCTGCATCTTACTGGAATTTTAAATAGCTATAGCTCTAACGCCAGTGTAGAGTATATAACTGACGTTTTCCATACGTCATCGAAAGATTTTTGTATTTCAATTAGAATTTTATACGCTTACTTAGTTTCATAATTATATTTAGAAATAAAGAAACATTTTTTTTAAATGTTAATTTGTATAAGCTTGTGGCGCGCGTTGGCTTTGCTGTCGCACTACAAGCAATTGCTTTAAATAAATAAAAATAAAATAAATAAAATAAAAATAAACTGAATACAGGAATACAGGATGCGCATTCGTTAAATTTTGATGCTTTATTATAGTATCATATCAATATGAATTTAAATTGATTACATAAGTTATCCTATTTTATTAGTAGGTTAAAGTATTCAAAAATAGTATGTAATCAAGTAGAATAATAATTCTATTTATACCAATTACTAAAATGTTCCCGTTACATTACTGACTTCTAAAGTTTAATATGACGAAGTAAACAAAACATTTACGTCCGGTAGTTTCGTATAAAGCAAACGATCTTACTTAACCCGTGTCATTTGTAAGGCCGTATCATATTGTACCCAAATTTACGCAACTAATGCACCTAATTGGTTGCGGTCAAAAAATGTATCGCGCTAATTTTCGGGGCGGACTACACCCCAATTAATTATTTCCCAACTAAAAACCCTTTTAGCCCTCCCACGTAACGCAACGCCAAAATGGGAGCGGTCATCTATCTTTATAAGTGTTGGGCGAACATTAGGGGTTGAACAGACATACCTACTTTGTATAAACTAAATCATTTTACAGAGTTATTTTAGATTTTTTTTATATTTATTGTTTATATTACAAGCCCAAGCCCAACATAATATCGACTCGTTCTACATGTGATAATATAAGAATTAGGTATAGCAATGCATGCTTTCTGCCCTATTTGTCCTAATAATAAAACCTATTATATTTTTTAAACTATCAAACAGGACTTGTTTCGAGTGATATGTCGACACATCAACACATCTATTTCTAATCAGAAAAAAATTAGAGAGATGTACTTCAGCATTGCATATTCTGTCTATTCTATTTGAGCCTTTTCACTTTTTTTCTCAGTTTCTGAGTGAGACTTGTTGATATGTATTCACAACTACAGTAACCATTTAATATCAGCAAACGTATTTAGCATTACCTATTACGTACCTACATAAGATGGAAGAAACGCGCCTTAGTACCATTATCTCATAATCAGCATGTGTGCAAACCGCCTTAGCTCCAGCATTAGAGGTTGGAGCAACATTAGCGCGGGCTGTCCGTCATTAGTGTTAATCTACTTACGGAACCGCTACAGATCGCTAATAGCCGATACACGAGAAAAACTGATTCGCACCGCGTTCCTAAGCAGGAAAGTATTTTTTTTACCCCTTTCATCGTCTGAAGGGAATTGAGTGTTAGTTCTCTTACATTATATCGGTTATTTTGTAAGCGTATTTGCCGAAAAAATCAACACAGATATGTACAATTGTACATACCTATTTAGCTATTTTATTTATTTAGATCAGTTGATATAGACAATAAAATTGGACATTACATATCTCTAAGAATTACGTCAATAATTTGATAATTATTAGTAGGAAACACATAGTAAGTTAATATAGACATTATCAAAATAGCACCACTTAGCACTGGCTTCTTTGCTCGAATAGAGTTGTACCTACTGTACAATTTTAGGTACAATTTTATTGCTGAGAAGCTATAAGTACAATTTTATTGCAAAGAAGCTATAGGTACAATTTGTTATGTCCTTTCCATCCTGCAATACTTGTTGCAAACTAAGTCATGCCCCTTTGACAAAATTTAATCATACGACATCGTTAATCATAAAATAGGGTAAAATAAGATATAAATTATTATCAGGCAATTATCAAAAGACAGGTCAATTTGCGATTATCCATCGTAGAATCGATTTACCATGAGGAAACCCGTTACGGTGGCGGTTATTTTACTTTTATTTACACGTCTCGAAGTATGTCCGTCACGTGTATGGAAGGGGAAACATTTTACAATAATCATTGTATATATGAATAGTGGCGTTTTATATAAATCTCGCTTATTCTTTTCAAATTGGTTAATGCCAATTTACAATCCCTATTCAAACTTATATCTATCATATCTTTCGGTTGCGGATTCTTGTAGTGTATCGTATGTACCTTTATCGTAACTTTATAAGATATCGTCGTTTAAGTTCTAACACCGCGGATCTCAAAATTACCAAATGTTCAAAATAGCAAAAAAACTGTTTCATTTAGTTATTTTTAATTCGCCAGAGCTCGTCACCTCTTTTAGTATGAAACCACACTTACTTACGCGTAGTTTTCACCGTATATATTGACTGAGTGACTATACGCTGTGTTCTTTTTTCTCAAATAACTCGCAGTGATTGTCTCAAATTCTTTATTTTTATAGGCCAAACAATGCGTGTTTTAATTCCGTATCGAATGATATGCATAACTCAAAATGGCTTTTTTTCGAGTTACGCGGTGTTAGAACTTTAGCGACGATATGCCTAATACTATTAACGTGAAAAAATTACCAATATAACACATCCAAAATTTTATATTACCACTTCCTAGATAAATTTCTGCCGACAGTCCCGCGGGTCGGCAGCTATTTTCATCAGATCTTCGCGATCCGTGCAATTGCTATTATGCTGACAATTCGTCTCGCCGCCGATCCCCCTGATCCGAAATAAAAAGTGACTAAAGATCAATCGCAGGTTATTGATCGATGCTTTGGAAATGTCTGTAGATTCATTTGAATATATTCAAGTTTGTACAATGTTTTTATTATGTGTTAACATCAATGGAAAGTAGACTAGAAAAGAATAGACTGAAGTAGCAAACGAGCAAGCAGTCCATCTGATGGTAAGTGACTACTATCGCCTATGGACATCTGTAAACAACTTCACAGGGGTTCTATCTGGATCACAGGTGCGTTGTTACTCCCGAGGTCTAAGTTGGTTGCCTCATATATAAGTGACAGGCAACCGCACCCTTCCAACGAAACACAAGAACTGCTTCACGCTAGAAACAGGTGTGGCGGTGGGACCCCCCCCGGCAAACAACACTAGTTCTACCACCTTTAAAAATATTTATTTTTTTTTTTTTTGTTTTCCAGATATAATTGGATCTTATTTTATTTAACTGAAAAGTAAATTTTCTCCTAATTAAAAA
>DWLI01004823.1:0-10554 GCA_018249915.1 Cecropterus dorantes dorantes
GCTACTTCAATGTAAAAAAAAGTATACGTTGCATGTTACTCAGTGGTTGTGTTTAATTCATATACGCTATTCGTATCGGTTCTTCGGTTTGCACTCTCTTTTTTGCCTCGAACGTGCAAGATGTGGAACGAACTTTCTTCTGAGGTATTCCCAGAGCGCTATGACATGGGGTTCTTCGAAAAAGTTTTGAAAAGAGCTCTGCTAAAAAGCCGGCGATGCATTGGCGACTCCTCTGGTGTTGCAAATGTCCATAGGCGATGGTGACTACATTCCATCAGATATGCCTTTTCGTTAGGTTTAAGTATACAAAAAAATACATTTTTATTTATAATATTAAAGCAAGAAATGATTATACAGGCCATCAGATGGTGAACCTGTCTAGTTTTTATGACGTTGATTCGTTGACGTTTTTATGACCTTTGACGTTGACCACAAATGCGTTACTAAAATACTTCGCTAATAGAAAAATAATTCTTACTAGGAATATGGTCGATCAAGACCTTTTGAAAAATTACCTGCACACTACACACTAGCAAAAACGTTTTAAGGATGTAAACTTTCATACGATAGCTTAAGTAATATTACGAAACAAGGCATTTAATTAAATATGCATTATCTTATGATAATAAACCGTACAAAAACAAATTCTATCATAAGATCTGCTAAGCAAAATTAAAAGATAATTCGCAATAAAAAGATTCTAGCGCAGATAACTTAAAGTAAGACACATTTATTTATTAACAAGCAAATTGCATAACAGTGTAAGATCCTAAGTAAAGAAGCGAATCAAGAAAATTCCATTCGCCCGACCGGTAGATACTGAAGCCGGATCGTTAAGGCTGCTTCATATTGTTGGCGTTTTTATGAGGTCGCTTTTTCTATCACGCATACATATATACGTCAAGTTTATATGTATAGCAAGTGTGCTAGATCTAAGATCATATCATTCTTACGCAAACAGAAGCAGTACACACGCAAAGAGAGAGCAATGAGTTAATTTCAGTGAGCGTGTATTATACGTGCACGGGTTTAAACACGCGCAAACAGAAAGTGTATTCTAAAAGTTCTTACATTTGTTTTCAATAAGATTTACATAAGTTATACTAACTAATTTAAATGAAAATCATTTTCCAATCTACTATTACAACCACGCTTAAAACAAATTAGATAAAACTTTGTTATTCATTTGAGTCGGCACTAACATTAATTTGTTTTTGTTAAAAAGATGTATGTAGTAACGCACTCTTTTATGAAAGAATGATATATGTATGACTTTCTAGTCGATTCAGTCCACATGGTATAACAGCTGATGAATAATCGATTAATTATCTAGTATAATATCAAGTGGACTACGTACGTATCTTGTTGCAATGTCTAAGGATTTACTACCATTAAATCTTTGCCATTAATTATTACCGATGACCACGAGAGCGAATGTTTTTCCCGGTTACGCGTTTACGCGTTCAAAAAGCCGTGCATCTGAAATTGCGTTACTCAACACAGGCACTTAATGGGGCAATTTAATTTTCTCACAACAGCCAGCAGCCAGTAGCCGCGGATATTCCGGCTGCCAAGTAGTTGTTGCCAGATATCGCTGTTACATCAGGGCGTTTGTTCTTAATAGCCACTCTTGCAATTTTGATAACTTCTTAGCCGGATGAAGATGGTTTTGGAGCAATCATGTGAGATTGCTTCATTGTTATGCCGGGAATTATGGTTGTATATTACGTTATGATATATGCATTATACTCTTTATGGCGTCGTTATGTTACAAAGTGGTTTTATGTGTCAGTGAGGATCGCGTTTAGAGTAATTTTTATACGTTTTGATAGATAAAACCAGTAATCATGCTGGGATCCAGTGTTGATGCCGGCTGCCTTCACGAAGCAACAATTTTAATATCAAGTCTGTCATGCCAATTGTGACTGACTTTAGATAAAACCCTTACTCTAGTTGTTTTAGGTGGTAGAACTCTTTGTGGTTCGGCTCCGGAGGCACCACCGCTACCCCTGTTTCTGCCTAATAACAGTCTGAAGGATTTGGTAAGGGAGACATACTTTTCCAAGGCATTCCATCTTAGTCCTCAGATTTGATGAGACTTTGATCTTAGCTAGGTTGATTACAGATGTCCATGGGCGGTAGTAGCCACTTATCATCATGTGGGCTGCACGCTCGTTTACTACTTCCATACTATAAAAATACCAATTGGAACACATATCAGATATTAACAATAATGTACTCTTACCATCAAGTAGACTATATGCTTTTAGCTGCTTCAATTATATAAATATACTTCTTATAATATACTTCATTTATATAAAAAATACAAGAGTAAAACATAATTCTGATATTCCCGTAAGGTCCGATTTGTCTTGCATGTCCCGAGATATGCAAGATCATAAACGAAATTGCATCAGTCGGGAAGATGTACCATCAGTGAGTCATAGTTACGTATAAAATCGCTGTCCTTTGATGTATCTTCAATCCTATGTAGAGAATAACTATCCCCACAAACAGATAAAAATGTTATAAAACCACTAACTATTTAAAACACCCTGACAACATATTTAACAGCGCTTAATTCTGCTGAGAAAAGTCAGAAATACTGCTGATAAGGGCAGAAATACTGTTAATAAAAAGAGTGGTAAACTGAACTGAACAGAAATACTGGGGACAAGATACAGATACTGACTGTTAAATACACTAATACTGGTGATAAAAGAAACACTGATAAAACACAGAAATAGGTACTGCTAAAAAAGGCAAAAAAAATGTTATAATTTTAAAAAATGTACCACATATTAGTGGAGAATTTACTAATGTATGTTTTACCTATGTGAAAACTGATGTATGTATTAAACATTGTACGTTTCCCAAAGATTAATAAAAAATATATACAACACCATAGTTAAATACTTAAACACTCTCATATTAAAATAACAACAACAAGATACGAACAGTAGGGTATTAGAGTAGCATCACACCTGTTTACCATCTCTAAACTCTTAACGTGAAGCAATTAAAATGCAAAATTTCGCACTCCAATTGAGAAATATAAAATGAACTCGCACCCAAACAGTATATGTTAGGGTGTCACCTCTCTTATCAATTGAAAATCGGGACAAATTGTAGTTTTTTTCTTATTATTTAGATGTATCAACTGTAAAGCCCATCTAATGTTAAGAGGTCAGTCATGGACCCCCTTCTAGCCGGGGGCGCAGAACGGGTCCGTCGGACTCCTACCGACCAAAATTCCGCGGTGTTCATTTAGACGATTGGTGACGGGACAAGACATCATTAGCATTCCATTCGTAGTCCAGCAACGTCGATTAATGCTGGTTAACGCCAGCCATGTCCCAAAAGAGGGGAATCCTCTCAGTAGTATCTCTCATGACATGTGCGTGCAGAACGCACACAGAACATATCGAGCTCTTATAATAGGAATTGGATTCCCCGAATCTGCCTCGTTAAGTTTCAAGGATTGAGAAAGAGAGAGGCTTTCACAGAAAGCCGCTCTCCGCAGTCACGGGCGTCTGAGATGAAGCGGCTGGAAAGATTTATCTTTCCTTCTAGTCCTCTTGGCCACAGCCTTCGCGAGCATCACTGATTCGCAAAAGGATCGCACCGCTTGCCACGACCTGAATGTATTTATAATTTCCTTTACTCACTCATAAAACCTACAGAACCAATCTCGGCCATTGTCCACTTATACCCAGACTAAGCATACTGTATAAGGACCTAATGTCAAAAGATGGATCGGTCGATATATTTTCTGACTCTGTTTCGAAATTATAGCCAAAATTGTCAAAGCTTTGACTACGTCCAAAACAGCGTAGTATACGGCATCAACTATTATTATTATTTTGGAATATACTTGCAAATTTACAGTTGTTATAATTTTAAAGGTATTTTACGTTATATGTTTTAAAAGTTAATTAAAACGTTGCAAACATTCTATGTATGTAACGTTATCGTACAACAGTAAAATATTGCATGCTGTGACTACTTATAAGTGGAATTACATGTAACTAGAAACTTAAGTATCCATATTGTTATATAGCATAAAATGTACTTCTGTTAGTAGTTCAATAAATAAATGAAATAAAATAAAAAATAAATAATTACCGTAACCATACCGCACCGAAGCAGTACTTAAAAAGAAATTTATATATAAACATAATTTTGTTTGCCAAGGCACATTTGATGAAGTATAATGAACCCTAAATGAGGTCAGACCCTCTTCCTTTACAGCTGTAATACTAGAAACAGCTTTTATCCAGCTAATGTTCGTTCTTTGATATGCAAAGTGCGAGTGATAATTCTTAGAGGTCTTTTAATGTAACCGCTTAAGTGAAACAATAAGGGTATTTAATTCTATGCGCTTTGTTCTCGGAGTATTAGGGGTATTTAGATTATTTACACGATTCAGATAAAAATGGAAGATCTCTTTTATTGAAGTGTCTCATAATCATTCCTATGTTGTGTCATGACGCACACAGACAAAATTATAAACCATCCGTTGATCCATCAGACCTTTAGAATCCTCATTTTTTTAAATCCAACCTTTCTACCAGCAGTAGCAGCAGCCCTTTAAAATTTACTGCTAGACATGACCCTCTCATAGGGGGTTTTCACCAATAATCACGGTCATGTTTGTGAAACGCAGTGTACGGTTATCTTACACAGAGACACTGCTATTATCTCCTGAAATTTGTCCCTTGGTCGCCTCTTACGACATTTTAGGAAAGAGAGTGTGGTGCTACTCAAAACAACAGCACACGGTTAAACGTGTGGTGATTAGATATCATCCGACGCACGTGCGTTATTGTGACGTCAATTGTTTTAAATGATTAGACCGCTGTCGCCGACATATATATGTAGCTGCGCCTCGCGGTTTCACCCGCTTCTACGTAAAAACAAAACTAACATAGCATGTTATACCTATAACCTCGTTAAATTTACTATTCAACACAAAAATATTTTTTAAATTAGTATATGTAGATAAAACTTTCTTACTATTTTGTCGTTAAGTATGAGTTAAAAGCATTAAGTTAATTAAACCCGATTGCTTAACAATAATAAGGCTGTCTGTTTTTCAAACTTACTTAATTATGGATATGAAAAGACTTTGAGTACTATTACCAACTGCTAATTGTGTTTATAAGTTTACGAGGAGGATAACAAAATTGCTGTATTTCTCAGTAAAATTATATGCCCACAAATTAATTAAACCTCTTTCGGCACCGTTCCTCCGCCCAGAAGTTTAAGAGAAATGATAAATTTAATTTGCTACTGTACTTCTTGAACAATATTTTATTATGGAAAGGATTTTACAGAACCTAGGTATTATTTAGAATTTATATTTGTTTTAAACGTCGATATTTTATTAAAAATCATTACTTTCCCTCTGTGGCGCTCGGGTTTATTTGTATTGGAATTCGTGGTTTTCATGTTAAATAAAAGTAACAACGACCAACTGTCCCTTTTTATAAAATGGCAGCATGGAAACGAACATACAAGCTATCTGAAAGTAACTAAGTTGGAAAGCCTCGGAAATTATAACTCCCTTACAACGCCCTTTAGACGAGAACGCAATAATGCAAACCATTGCTGTTATTAGCCAAAAATAGACGTGGTAGTGATTCTTCTGGAGCCGAATCAAATAGTTTTTACCGCCATAGATGGTAACTTATCACTGACACCCATCTGACAGCAAATCTGCAAAGAACTAAGGTTCCACCTAAATTCATTTACAGATGCTTTGCCACTCTTGACGGAGGACGGTTGTCGCGTCGTTTTTATATCAGTCGGCACGAAATTTTAATATATAAAAAAAACGAATATCTTTGAGAAATAGAACTTCGTGTTTCGAACCCGCGAATGGCTTTATATTATCCACTGAGCTATCTCTGCTCAATAAAACCTACAAGCAACATTTCGGAATCGTATGTTCGTAACAACATGAGCGTTTAATTAAAAAGTT
Organism: Cecropterus dorantes dorantes; assembly: GCA_018249915.1. Lineage (NCBI taxonomy): Eukaryota > Metazoa > Arthropoda > Insecta > Lepidoptera > Hesperiidae > Cecropterus > Cecropterus dorantes. Next base: position 5,984 of record DWLI01004823.1, read on the forward strand.
TTAAACGACATGTTAAAATATAGCGCGGTGAGCTTGTCGCACCGTCGGCGAGTGAACGAGAATTGACTGCTATTAACCACATAGGATCTTTTTTTATCATATCTTATATCTTGCACGTACATGGCAAAAACGAGTGTGTAAGTCGTGGAACTTCATCCATCGGCGAGTGGTGCGGTGGAGAAAAGATGTAGTACCAAATGAGAATGTAATCCTGCTGGTAAGTTGCAACTGCCGCGTATGGACATTAATCATCCTCACATAGGATTGAAGTTTTTAGTAAGGGTAGCCACAGATATGATGCCATTCCAGACAAAAATTTTAGAACGCCTCGTTAAGTGCACCTTATCACATGCTACGATCCAGAGCAAAGAAAAACTTGACATTGTCTTTATAAGACAAATAATTTTAAAATAGGTAACATCTAAAGTCAAACTCTCATTTTTAAACGCATGGTGCCACAGACATAGTTTTTTATAAACATAATATAACTAATTAATAATATATAAAATCTTATACGTCCTATAAACCATCATCCGTCAACTCATTTTTGTCCCAATGCTGGGCACGCGACTTCTCTCAGATTGAGAGAGTTTCAGGTCATAGTCTACCGCTCAGGCCAAGTGCGACTTGGTAGACTTCACACACCTTTGAGAACTTTTTAAGTGAACTCTTAGGTGTAAAAGTTTTCTGACGATGTTTTCCTTCACCGTAAAGCAGTGATAATTAAATTCGAATACGTACATAATTTTAGAAAAATCAGTGGTGCATGCCTGGAATTCGAACCTCGAATCCTCGATTGAGACGCCGAGTTCCAACTCTTCGGCTATCATTACTCTTATAAACCGTCTTATCTTACTTATTAAAAGCGAAATTATTAAAGGTGAAAGTTTGTGAGAATGTATGTGTCTGTTACTCTCCCACATAAAAAGTATCGGTCACTTTTCGCTGTAATTTGGCACACAGGTAGTTAACGTTCTGCATTACTATGGGACACCATTACCATTACCTTGGTAAACGTGAGTGAGCGATGCCGCGGGTATAAGCTAGTACCGCTATAGCTTTGTATATTAAATGATATAAATAATATTATTAAAGTAGCTAACAAAGGCTTCCTTTTGTTCAACATAATTCGCTTATCGCTTAACCTCCACTTATAAAACAAGTCAGTAAACAAACGAAAATAATTTCGTTTCAAAACATAAATTGTTTGCTGTGTCGTCGGCTGCTTCGTGTAATTTATATAAATTAATTATTGTTTTATAAAATTAACAAATGGTATTTCAATTTTAATTGGATGTATGCGTCTCTTCATAACTGGGTGTAAGAAGCCCCCGTCACGCTGTGTTCTTAGTACGAATTTATTATATTTCCTCAAAACGGTTACTGTCTACCTTGCCCATATATTGTATGGGCAAATTGTCGAAAATTGTTGAAGGGTTTTAGGTAATAAACTCGTACTAAGGGCAAAGATGCAATGTGATTGAACCAGTGATCTACACTGGTTCAATCACATTGCATCTTTCATCATCGGTCGGTGGAGACCACCGCCACACCTATGTCTAACGTGAAGAAGTTCTTGCGTTTCATTGGAAGGGTGTGGTTGCCGATACACTTTTACATTTATGCTCCTATATGAGGCGACCATCTTATTCCACGGGAATGCGTTTCTGTTCCCGTGGAATAAGATGGTAATCCTGTAATCGACTTCAGATATAAAACCTCTGTTCTGTATGAAGTTGCATGCAGATGTCCACAGGTAGCATCAAGTAGTCTGCATGCTCGTTTAGTCCTTCAATCTGTATATAAAAAAATGACGAAGAGATGTACGCAACAGTGGCCTTCATAATTAATTAATTAATTTTTTTTTGTGTGTGTAATCTATCGAGGAAGGCAATATGCTATATAACATGACGCTATATTTGTTTGTTTGTTTTTTTTTTTATGTAAAAGCTGGTGAAATCGCGGAGCACAGCTAGTATGTGTAATATGCAAGATCCTTAGAAGTTACACAGATACGTGGGGTAGATTTCAGTCTTAATACTGTGTCAAAGCGCAGTGTTACGATGCTATAATTAACCCCATGTTAAGGACGAACACGTGATTGCCATATATTTAGGGCGCCGAAAATGTAATGTGCCCAATCTATGCTAACATTATAAAGCAGTAGCGCACCTAGTAATCAATATTTGGTGACCTCATAACTTAAATTTGGTGGCCCCTTAAATTTGTCTACAAAAAATTGACTAAATAAAGATTATGATTACTATAATTATGATCTTTAAATGACTCTCGACACTACTTAATAGAGAAATAAATTATATTATGTGAAAATTAATTATAGTTCAAATTATATTATGTGAAAATTGATTATAGTTCCAAAAAACAAATGCCCACTTGGATGTTTTTAAACCGTCAGTCTTAATAGAGGTGGACTCAGGTGCGTTTCTTCCCCTTAGGATTAACTTGAAAACCTAAGATACGAGTAAGTATCTCTCCTTTACACTCTGCAGACAACACAGCAACGCAACAATGCCGAGGCAGAAATAGATTTGGTTTATCGAAATTGTCTGCAAATGTCTGTGCAGCTCATTGAACATAGAACCTTGTATGTCTTACGACTCTTCAACACTTACTCATCTATACATCTATACTATTATTATAAAGCTGAAGAGTCTGCTTTTTGGCTGTGCGCGCTAATTCCAGGAACTATTAGTTCGAGTTGAAAAAAATATTTTTGTGTTGAATATTCCATTTATTGAGGAAAGCTATAGGCTATGTAACATCACGCTATCTTTTTTGTTTGGTTTTGTTTTTCTTATGTAGTAGCGGGAGAAATCGCGTGGCACAACTAATAATTAATAAGACTAAAGATAATTCCAGAAATGTTCTTCTATTATATTATAATTTTACGATTCCTTTCATAAATTGCAGTTTTTATTGTTTAAATCGTCGTTAAATACTTATACTAACTTTCCATACGCGTGTTGTTTGTATTTTATATTTATGAAATTCATTTTAAAATGTTCTAATAAATAAACCTTTACACATTCAAAGTCTTCACCACGATTCACTTGCGGGCAGTGAAGCCTTCTTGTATCCACTCCAGAGAAACCACCACCTTACCATATTCTTGAACAGACTTATACGACTCCTAAGAGAACTTAGTCCTAGTAAGTAACAAGGCATTTGTAGCTAAGTTCCAGGTTCCAAATTCCAGTTAAACCTGGAATTAACTGCTGATATGTATAGATGACAGTGCTCACTTAATTTTACTTTTATAATATTGATGTAGCAAAACTTCGAAATAATAATTGGCTGTACCATGGATATAAGTTAATATGTCTTCCCTTTAAACCAAAGCACAGAAGCGCTTAATACTACGTTATTAGGCAGAAATAGATGATGTGGTGTCCACGGTCTAAGCGTACCAGTTCTGCTACCTTCACTTATTATTAAACATAGAAGAAGAATGCATGCTTGTTTGCTATTTCTAAAAAAACATAAAATTTCAAATAAAAGTGATATGAATAATGAGGGTGCGAACAGTTACAGCCCTATAAAGGACTTCTGAACTACAGATGGAAACAGCAATAATGTAGGATCATAATGTGAAATATACCCTGTTTTGTGAATATCAGCGTCCAACTGAATAGTATTTTAGTGATATTTGCTAAGCATAAGCTAAGAATGAAATATTGTATGTTTAGGGTACTTTGTATGTTAGGATAAGCCGGCTCTTTTTGAGAAATAATACGAATGGCGGTAATGTTAAAAACAATGTAATAGATAATGAAGGTATTTAACCTTTGTAAATCTTTACAAAAAATAAAGATTTCATTTAATTCCGTGCAGTTCAACTGATGCAGTAACCGACTCCATATGGAACAGGGGTTCTACCTGAATTCAGCCCCCACATCAGCGTAACTGACATAAGCTGAGGCCAGTACCTTACAGTAGGTACCCTTGAGTCAGCCACAACCATATAACAAAGTCATGTATACGGCAAAACCTTGCTGCCCCTAGCGAAGGCGGATTCTAGGAGGCCAGCAGTAAACAAATCCATCCCTCCCTTTCAGCTCATAGTCATCTTGTTTCGGCTGAGATTTAGGCCTGGCACCGAATGTTATCGCAACAGACTACCAGCAATTTCTTAAAGCATAAAAACACTTAACACATTTACAGAGGCGTTGTAATGCCTGAGGAGTAAGATGACCGCTTCTTAAATAATCTGATTGATCTGCTTCACGCTAACAATTCTTGTGGATATCTGTGGTTTATCTTCCAAGTGGTATCAAACGTTTCACGATCATTCAAGACATGAAAATGACAGAAAAAACATAATTATTATAAAATTTTCATACCTTGAAACGTTTTCGACGACCCGTGTGGCAGAGCGGTCACCATACCGGTCTGACCGCACAGTGGGTTCCGGGTTCGATTCCCAGCCAGACAGGCATCTGAATGATAAATTTCGGTTGTGTGTCCATGGCACCCGCGACACAGGAAAAAATCGTAGTGAGGAGCTATGAGTGTAGAAAGCGTGTTTTTTTTTTAGTTACAATAAATATACT